>NIPM01000368.1:3674-46899 GCA_002738285.1 Holacanthella duospinosa | reverse complement strand
GATTCCACTTTACTCGCGGTTTGATCGAACGAAAGGAAATTGATGTAAAATATGTGCCAAGTAATGAGCAATTGGCTGACATTTTCACCAAGCCACTTCCAAAAACTAAGTTTGAAGAAATGAGAGAAAAATTGGCAATAACGGTAACATCAGAATCCACGCTTTCACGTGTAGAAGAAGAGTTAAAACCATCAGAAGAAAATAACGGAGTGGAGCAACGGAAAATTCAGGGATATGTGGAGAATAATGAAACTTTCTTCACATTTCTTACTCGAAATTCAGAAAACTCAAATACGGAGGAGAAGAGAGAAAACTCAAAAACAGAGGAGAAGAGAGAAATCTCAAAAACAAAGGACAAGAGAGAAATCTCAAATGTGAAGAACAGTGAAGCAGGTAACTCATATCCTAGGAGAAATTTCTCTGCCTTCTGGTCGCTCGGAGTACTTCTCTTGATGCTATTCGTAGCTTTCACCCCAGCAAACAATTTAGCAATCCGAAACTCTCAACCGATAATTTGGAGACAGAGTACTACGCCTCTTACGACCGGGAGTTATCGCGTATTCTTGAAAATTAAATTGATGAACCCCTGCGAAATCTTAGATAAGGATACTTTACACGAGGATCTGGTGAAAGTTGCTCGGTCCAGATGCGATGAAATTTATCAGCAGGAATTTATTCAAGAAATAGAAACCATGTGCCCCTCTCAACCTCGACGTGACGTGATTGTGAGATCAAAACGATTTATTCTCACGGCGCTTATCATAGGAACAATAATCGCTGCGGTTGTGGTTGCAGTAGGGACAGGTATCGCTGGAACAACGATGGCCTCAGTAAATATGGGGAAAATTGCTTCTCTGCAAGAAGCACTGTCTGTTCAAAACAAACAAATCAAAGAACTTGAAGAACGAGTAAATCTGATGGAGAAAGCAGTACAAAATTTGAACAATAATTTTCGAGCGTTTGTGGAAAGATATGAAATGCATATAGATGATTTCGATCAATTAAAGTACAAACAAATTGGCACAAATTTCGCAATTTCATATTTGACAACACGCCTCTCAATCGGAAAACAAAACATCCGAGAAGCAAATAGACAGTGGAAGCAAGGGAAAGTTCACGCGCCTCTACTGGACCATTTCAACTTTAGTCTCCCTTGTGGAGAAGAATGCCCTATTAGATGGGCAACACCCAGAGGATGTCACTTGGTAGAAGGGAAGAATCTCTACATGGATTTCGATGTTCCTCTAGTAAATCAAAGTCTTCAATTACTCGAAGCGGATCCATTTGAGCTAATGCTCAGACGCGAAAACGAGACATGCAAGGTAGAATACACCGGACCAATGGATGTAGCTATTTCAAAAGAAGAGGACTGTGCTTTCCCCATCAAAGTGAAAGCATATGCCACTCATGACATAATACTCATCCCAACCAAAGCATGCGTTCGTCACCAAGGACTACCACAGGAAACCAAGCATTTTGGAGTTGGACGATGTTCACCTAAAAGGCATCTGGAAGAGTTGGAATATATCCAGGTCAAGCCTTACCATGGACAAAATCATATTTACTGTCCCGGAAGTGCCATAACAATTGACGGGAGGACTCAGCCATGTCCTGAGGAAGTTTTCCTACTACCTATTGGAATCAGCTTCAAAATCAACGAATATACGTATTCGGGCTCCATCGTCCACCTGGACCATCAAGAGGTCATCGATCCTCTCTTTACAATCCGCGCAAACTGGCACTTACAACCAAGACTGAATATGACAACTATAAGCTTGGACCACTTTCCCCTGCCAAATGAGGAGAAAGGACAACCATTGGCTCATCATCCGATGACTTGGTCAACCATAATACTAGGATTTGTAGTCATGATTCTCATAATCATGATCTGTGGATACTACTGGAGAAACAGGAATTTTGAAGTTTCAGTAGTCGCAACACCAATAAATTCAACTATTAATAACATAGATTCCATTGAATGATTCTAAGATTGAGGGAAGGTGTTGGAACTATTGTTTATACAATCTTATATAATCTTTCTGTATTCCTACTCCTTTAAACTCTAAGGAGTCTAAGTCTCCTTTCCCACGGTGAGTGGAGTCAGTGGTTCAAGTCCATTAACTTTTACTGCTACTGTTCCCAAATCTTTAGCAGATGTTTTCCGTTTTGACCCCTATTTATGCTTAGGTTAATGGGTTTGAGTCCCACACTAAATCTATATATTCAAGAACTCTACATTGAATAAATGACAGTCTATTTTAAAGTCGATTCACGTAAATATCTCAGTCTCTAATTGGAAATTAAATTGAATCACATTAGTTAATACCGTAAATCTGCTAATAACGTGAACGAGCATCTAACAACCTAAGAACAGTATTTGAAAATTTACGGTACATTAAAACTAATTAGAAAATAGAGTTTACACAAAGACCAAACTCGGTTACGTCAAGTCATTCCGGCATAGGAATAGGAATATTCGGACATTGTTTCTTCTTCGGCTTTGGAGATCGTTTATTTATACGCCCTGGCTTGTCGGAAAGAAAGCGTTTAGGAGGGCATCTTTGCTCTTTCCCAACTCATTTTATGATTCTAAGTCAGAGTCAAAATCTGCCCCTGGTAATGACCGCCTCGTCCATCATGTGTGTCTTTGCAGACAAACAGAAGGGTAAATTGTATGTTAAATTTGTATATTTTAAAACTCACCAAAAGATTTAATTAACTTCGCGGAACAGTTTTGCCAGGAGTTTTCAGGTTCTATCTTGTCCCTAAGAAAATAAACAACATCATTTGTGTTAGGCCATCGACACTGCCCGTCATTGAGCCATGAAGATGGTACGATTGCCACGGTATCTCCTTCCTCAGGAAATTTGACTAGTAGATACATGTCTCAATGGGAATACAAACATAATTCCCTCTTTCAGGAACACTTGACACTATCTCCTGATGTTGGAAAGAAAAAATTAGCACTGCTATTAGTTTCATTTACGATTTGAAAATTCCCAGTATCATTGACTCGCAAATCCAAGTTTCAGATTCACTTTCACTACTAAACAATGAATAGTTATCGTCACTTTTTTCGGTGTAATCGGATTCTGATTTGGTTTCTACTGTAGTACTAAGACTTGCTACACTTGAACTTTGTGATACAAAATCAATTGATGGTTTGGAAAAAGGTTCATTTTGACACAACATCTTCATTCTTTCTTTAAAATCTTTACGAGCTTTTTGTATTATTCTGCGCTGAGTTACTCTATGTGTTAAGTGCGACATTATACTAAATATTTTGACTAGATTAATTAAATTAACTTACATCAATCCAACACAAATAAAAGTCTCAACGTCAAGACAGCCTGAAATCAAAAGTTGAACTGACTCATCCATTTCGTATAGTGTAAAACAAACACGCACACGTCTTTTTTAAGTTGAACAGGGAATCTTTGTAAGATATTTTGAATTCTCAAGAAGTGATAAAAATTATTCCACATTGCTTCGCTGTTGAATTCATTCTTTAGCTCAATGAATTCATTTTCAGTAAATTCATTTTGATGAGTGGTTTAGGAATTCCAAAGTGTTCTTCTTGTTTCTGGGCCAATATGTCAGCTCAATGATAGGCATAAATGTTTATATCCCTGGGGACAAAATTTATGTCATATCTATAAAATAATATCCGTAATGCTAATGGTTTAAAACCCTCAATTATAGAATCAAAATTATCTATAAATATACACCTGTGAATTTTGGGGACAGACACACGGATGTACAGACAAACAGATAGAACGATTGGAATACCCTCATACTAATCGTTTAGTCTACGGGTAAAAATGGAAGATTCTAACATGACTATTTGGAAGTTCAAAGCCATAATTGCTGATATGCATTATTCATAATTCATACTGATTTGCAACATTTTGAAGAGTTCAACTGTATTCATTAAGATAGAATGGTTTTTGAAAAAATCAACCAAATCTCCAAATTTTATTTTTATCTTTCCTCAATTCTATTCTCCAACAACAAACCCCGCCTTCTCCAAAACATACATCGCCTCAACCCAGCGCAAAATTCATTTAGGCATCTTTCTTAGTATTTTACTTTAATGTACATAGCACAACTAAAATTAGTTTTAAATTTAAGTCACAATTTCTGTCTTCAACCTACATTTTTGCCTCTCTGAGACTGGTTCACGGCGACTGGCAAATGACAGATCTGCAAACATCGTATCTCATACATTGCTCATACGCTGCGATAAAATGTACCAAAGGTAGCTCAGCTGATGCTTTCGTTCATGGTTGAGCTAAGAGCATCCCATTTCTAGTTATTGTTCTAGAATAGTTGAAATATATAGTATGATTCCAAATTTGTTCACGAGCACTCCTCATTATGTGTTGCAAACCTAACAACCTAACTGTCGGTG
Source organism: Holacanthella duospinosa (assembly GCA_002738285.1). Classification (NCBI taxonomy): domain Eukaryota; kingdom Metazoa; phylum Arthropoda; class Collembola; order Poduromorpha; family Neanuridae; genus Holacanthella; species Holacanthella duospinosa. The sequence continues at coordinate 42,488 of NIPM01000368.1, read as the reverse complement.
CTCTAACTCAAAAATAAATTACCTATCCAGATGCAGTTTCCACTAATAGATAGTCAATGCACTTGGAACGGATAATGAACCATATCCGTCAACTCTGACATNGAAACGGATAAGTTCAAAGATGAACCATATCCGTCAACTCTGACATAGCTTTTATATTTTTCTCGCAAAACCCAAAATTTGCTTTATGGGAATTCACATGTTTAATAACTCAAATATTTCGATAACCAATGCATGGATCCATAAGCGATTTTTACTTGGGGATAGCACATGTTTCCAACCGTACTCTGCATTACATTACCCAACCCTGGGCATTCCTTTCACCTCTACATTACCCTACCCCTACATTTTCCTACACCGTGCACGACCTAACCCCCGACGTTGCCCATCCCCTGACTTCCTCCGACGCCGAGAATGAACCCCACCCCGACATTACCCTACGCCGGGTATTACCCTAACCCGGACAACCGACTTGGCCTTATAACAATTACTCTATTAAACGATATGCAGTGTATGTTTTTGAATCCTTGGAGCGGTATTTCGTCTTAAGTTTAGGGAATACTGGATTCTTTAGTTACCTTCATAATCAAAGCCAATTTAAATTCAACAATGCAAAGTTGAGTTTATTCTCAAACCAACAATAACTTGCACTCCAATATGGCAGTTCCAAGAGAAAATATGAAAATTTCAGTACCGGAACAACAAGTGACTAACGGCCACGAAGAAGGGCTAGACAACATTTGAAAAAATTGAATATAATTTTTTGTTTTGTTTATCAATACAAATTTGTTTAATCATTGCATTGCTTAATGTTTATTTCAAAACGGAAGACAGTTTGTTTATGAATTTCGCCATCGCAACCGAACCCACAATACTCGCTCATAAAATAAAACATCCGCCCGCACATGCGCAAACAATATTAAAATCAAAAGTCAATGAAATTATAAAACATACAAAGTTCATTGCCGTCCTNCAACAATGCAAAGTTGAGTTTATTCTCAAACCAACAATAACTTGCACTCCAATATGGCAGTTCCAAGAGAAAATATGAAAATTTCAGTACCGGAACAACAAGTGACTAACGGCCGCGAAGAAAGGCTAGACAACATTTGAAAAAATTGAATATAATTTTTTGTTTTGTTTATCAATACAAATTTGTTTAATCATTGCATTGCTTAATGTTTATTTCAAAACGGAAGACAGTTTGTTTATGAATTTCGCCATCGCAACCGAACCCACAATACTCGCTCATAAAATAAAACATCCGCCCGCACATGCGCAAACAATATTAAAATCAAAAGTCAATGAAATTATAAAACATACAAAGTTCATTGCCGTCCTCAATACAATTTGTTTCTGAAAGTGGTCTTCGCTTATATTTTTTGAATAATTATTATTAATTATTAATAATAATAATCATGAAATCTAAGAAAGAAAAGGAAGCAATCAATAATGTGAAGGAATACTTTGAAGCGTTCCGTTCGAGAAATTCCGACGTCTTGGCTACAAAGTACATTTGTCTGAGTTTTATGACAACACCCGCTACTGTCACTTTTGGGACAGTCAGTCGGTTGACTTTTCTCTGAAAATCTCCATGGTTGCGTTATGTCAATTGAATATTTTAACCCAAACAGGTGGAAGAGACAATAAAGTCAAAATTTTTGTAAATCTTGACGTTGAAAAATTAAAAAGGAGACAGTGAGAGAAACGTTATCTTAGTTTACGATTACTTCTTCATTTTGCCATTTTATTTTGAATCCAATGAATAAACAACGAACTAAATTGGCAACCAAAATGCAGAAAAGAACTGAATTGTCTTTAAAGTCTATCATTCATGTTTGAATTTTAGCAACAAAATTTAACTATCGGTTTGAGGTGACTATCCTGTAATGCAAATTTTGCAACATGTCAACCGTTGTGCATGTCCCTAGAAGTTGACATAAAACTCAGACCACTGTANTTTGCCATTTTATTTTGAATCCAATGAATAAACAACGAACTAAATTGGCAACCAAAATGCAGAAAAGAACTGAACTGTCTTTAAAGTCTATCATTCATGTTTGAATTTTAGCAACAAAATTTAATTATCGGTTTGAGGTGACTATCCCGTAATGCAAATTTTGCAACATGTCAACCGTTGTGCATGTCCCTAGAAGTTGACATAAAACTCAGACCACTGTATTTAATATAGTTGCCCAGTTGTTGCAAACACGTATGTGAGTTGGAGTAAATTGATTGTGATATTATTTAAATCAATTATTCCGCGGATTTCGCTAAGTGGATATTCTCATAGTAACGGCTCTTAAAATGGGATAAACAAACTGTCTTCTGGGAATTATTTTACTATCGTGGACCAGAAGGGATTTGAGAATGGGAAAATACTCAAACTGAACCTAACAACCTAACCTAACCTAACCATACTCAAATTTAGTGAATATATTATTTTAATGAATTTTGGTGAAAAAAAAANAACAACCTAACCTAACCTAACCATACTCAAATTTAGTGAATATATTATTTTAATGAATTTTGGTGAAAAAAAAATTTTTTTTTTCAAATTTCGAAAAAAAATTTTCAAAATTTATTTTTGAAGTCCGCTTCGAAAAAAANAAAAAAAAATTTTTTTTTTCAAATTTCGAAAAAAAATTTTCAAAATTTATTTTTGAAGTCCGCTTCGAAAAAAATATATTTTTGTGATCAGGGGAGTAGGGGGAATTTTTGGGAGGAGGGGGGTCAAAATCCCTTCTGGTCCACGATAGTAAATTCTTACCGTCTTCAGTTTTGAAATAGACATTAGTTATCGTTTTTGATTCTTCTAATTTTTATTTGGAGATTGAGTTAAGAACTCCAAATCTCAACCGTAAGTACACAAATCAGGACAGATTTCTAATCCAAAAATTAATTTACTCAACTACGATATTTATCAAATTCATTTGGATTTATTTCAAATATCGTGCATCTCATCTTCTGTATCAACTTTTCTAACACTTACACAACATAATTGAACTGTAATTTTATTTACATTTGATATTTGAACAAGGAAATCATTTAAATTTATTTTTTTATCATTCGAGAATTTTTGACTATTTTTTTAAACTTTGGATAAAACATTTAAAGTTTTTGTTTTAAACTCAAATTTTTTTTTGTTTTGTTTTTTAAATTTGAAAATAATTCCTCACAGCAACCTTAGATTGACCGTTAGTCACTTGTTCCGGTACTAAATCCTCGTGTTTCTTCTTGGAACTGCCATATTGGAGAGCAAGTTATTGTTGGTTTGAGAATAGTACATGTAGAGTTAAGTTAAGTTAAAGAATACATTTACATCCGCTTTCGGTTTTAGAATATACTTTCCTTTTATGCCAATATTTGGCTAATCAAGGATTTATGAATACAAAATCCACAAAACTTTTTTTTTTGAAACTCAGAAATAGCTTGTTAACTCGGATAAGAGAAAAGGGAGCATCGCATTAGTCAACTTGTTTGAAATATGGACTAAATTACATACGAATACATATACACTGANGCACTATTCAATATACTTTCCTTTTATGCCAATATTTGGCTAATCAAGGATTTCTGAATACAAAATCCACAAAACTTTTTTTTTTGAAACTCAGAAATGGCTTGTTAACTCGGATAGGAGAAAAGGGAGCATCGCATTAGTCAACTTGTTTGAAATATGGACTAAATTACATACGAATACATATACACTGAAGCGCTTGAATTACTTACACATTTGAATCCCATCGTTTGTGGCACATATATTTAGCATTTAATGTGCAAAGCAGTATAATCTGAGTATCATTTGGTTATAACTGTAAACTTAGATATTCTTAAAGTGTCACACCGGCTTGATGGGTTGTCTTAATAACAAACCATTTAATAAGATATGTATAGAGATAACCATTTCCTTAAGAATACCTCAACATTTTAGCGATATAGCTTATGAATTCCATAGCTAGTTTGAAAGCCTGTTTGTGTGGAATAGTCAACTAAATTCATTTGCCGAGCTGAAAAAATTATAAAGATTTTATGTTTGATGATTTGCATTCTATTTTGCTTGAATTTCAGTTTTAAACTCTTAGAACTAAAATTAGATTAAAGTCGTCAAGTTACTTCAAGTAATTTGAGGTAATGCATCCTAATCAAATTTGAAAAAGTTAATTTAAAGTATAACCATAAACGTACAGAATGAGAAGTTAACGTTTCTTCTTGTATTAGCCTTTAAAGCAAAAGCTTACATATGTTGTGGATCCCAGTTACAAATTAGAATTTCAAATTAGAAATGAATTGAATACAGAGCCATGTACAATCTCCGCGTTACAATTATGGCCCGATCCTGTATATAACCAATTACAAATGCGAGATCCATAGAACAATTTAAGGATAATAATCATTGCGCCTTTCCAATGTGTTAGGAACAGGGATGTTTATATAAACCCTTGTTTCTAAAATATTGAAAAGACGAATGGAAAAACATGTAAAAACACATTGATTTTTTGCTTATACATTCTTTCTCAAAGGTTTTTATTGCTCCTTCCGAGAATTGTACCCGACTGCCTTCAATTTATTAGAAACGCAAATACAATTACACCACTTTGACTTTATTGCTGTTTCTCATGAAAGTTCGCAACTCATTTGATCTTTTCTTTTAAAAATAAACTTCTAGCGAACAACTTGTACTATATTAAACTAATATCACTTTCTTTTTGTAAGACGTGACTTGTTTAGTTGCATTCTTCACATCTTTCACAATCTCCGATACTAAGCAAGCTAAACTTTTCTTTACATCCTTCAAGGACAGTGAATAATTCGTTGAACTGGGGTGAATTCTGAAGGATTTCAATAAATAGGCTAATTAGCCAGAGAATATTTAAGTAAAATAACTTTGTTCATGTATTCGTATGTAAAAAATTTAATACCTTACCGATTATCGAATCTCGTCTATTGGGATCAATGGACCGTTTGAGTTCATACTAGAAAATACTATTTTCCCATCAAAGATTAACCAATAAATTCATGAGGTTCAAACAATTTTTTGAAAAGGCTTTTGGCATAAACAGTTAGCGTAAGTGATGTTGATCTGATTGTAATAAAAAATTCTCGTAACAATTTTAAGCCGTCTCCAAAGTCAAAGTACTCATTGCTACTTTCTGATTTTGCCTGAAGTTCTGAGTCTTCATTTCAGTCCTTTGTTTTCGCCTAAAAACAAAAATTAAAAAAAAATTTAAATACTTAAATTAAATCGTGACATTTTGTAAGTTGTTATTACTTGTCAAATCGTCAACTTTTTTAGATTTTTCAATCAATTGCGACTTTAATTCATCCAGTTCTTCTCTCCCACCATTAGTCTCTGAATTCTTAATGATCTGATCAATACGAGCCTTCTTAGATTAAACGATTCATTAATTTATANTCTCGTAACAATTTTAAGCCGTCTCCAAAGTCAAAGTACTCATTGCTACTTTCTGATTTTGCCTGAAGTTCTGACAGTCTTCATTTCAGTCCTTTGTTTTCGCCTAAAAACAAAAATTTAAAAAAAATTTAAATACTTAAATTAAATCGTGACATTTTGTATGTTGTTATTACTTGTCAAATCGTCAACTTTTTTAGATTTTTCAATCAATTGCGACTTAAATTCATCCAGTTCTTCTCTCCGACCATTAGTCTCTGAATTCTTAATGATCTGATCAATACGAGCCTTCTTAGATTAAACGATTCATTAATTTATAATTATACTAAAACCAAAAACTAAAAAGTTTACTGGCTGGATATCACTCTTGTGTTTATCATCAGGTTTTTTGGTTGCTTGGTTCTTAATTCCAAATTCCATGTCTCCCTTAGATCCTAAATTATAATAAGTAAGAACGATCTAATAATTAATTCAAAATGAACTTTAACTCTAAAGTTGACTTAAATCACTTACCAAATGCAACGTTTCTGCCAGTACAAATTTTTTTTCCATTTGATGCCAACTTCCTTGTGAATAAGTGATACATCCTTAGCATTCCTCAAGGCCATGTCCATAATATCATTCGCTGACATCACTGAAACTGGTACTGGATTTGAATTAATCCATTTGACAATTAAGTCATTGTTCTCAATTTTTAAAAACTTTTAAATCCAGTGTTCATATCTAATTAAAACAAAAGTAGAAAAGGCTTATAGCGATCATAAATCAAAAAAACGTAGACAAAGGAAGAGTGTGCGTGACCGCCTAAAAACATCGACTAAATTTTAAATTGTGTTCAAGAGTGTTATTTTGATACTTTTTCTAAAATAGGGAGCGAATACAATATATTTGAATTTCTGACCTCAAAGTTACACGAAGAACACTTGGCAGGCATATAGTAATCTCTTTGTCGTATTCGTTGTAATTAGAGGAAGATTGCTTATTATACAAAAATTGAGTTCAAATCTGGGGACCGTTGTATAAATATTCTGCATTTCAATTTGAAAACGTTAATGGATAGTTATTAAATTAATTTAAAGAAATGGTTTACGTAGATAGACAATTTTCCAATCGTCTGAATGATTTAAGCAAAATTTTCTTATTAATTATTTGATTAAATTTGTGTTACTATAGCTTTACGAAAAAATTTGTGTTGATGTCAAAAAAAATTATTTTAAAATTAAGGGAAGATGGTTTAAGTTATCGAAAAATAAATGAAAAAATGTTCGCGAAAACTTCCACGNATTAATCCATTTGACAATTAAGTCATTGTTCTCAATTTTTAAAAACTTTTAAATCCAGTGTTCATATCTAATTACAACAAAAGTAGAAAAGGCTTGTAGCGATCATAAATCAAAAAAACGTAGACAAAGGAAGAGTGTGCGTGACCGCCTAAAAACATCGACTAAATTTTAAATTGTGTTCAAGAGTATTATTTTGATACTTTTTCTAAAATAGGGAAGCGAATACAATATATTTGAATTTCTGACCTCAAAGTTACACGAAGAACACTTGGCAGGCATATAGTAATCTCTTTGTCGTATTCGTTGTAATTAGAGGAAGATTGCTTATTATACAAAAATTGAGTTCAAATCTGGGGACCGTTGTATAAATATTCTGCATTTCAATTTGAAAACGTTAATGGATTGTTATTAAATTAATTTAAAGAAACGGTTTACGTAGATAGACAATTTTCCAATCGTCTGAATGATTTAAGCAAAATTTTCTTATTAATTATTTGATTAAATTTGTGTTACTATATCTTTACGAAAAAATTTGTGTTGATGTCAAAAAAAATTATTTTAAAATTAAGGGAAGATGGTTTAAGTTATCGAAAAATAAATGAAAAAATGTTCGCGAAAACTTCCACGGTGGCTGCATTCCTAAAAAGATTTAAGGTTTACAAGTTCTGTGAATTCAAGATTTGGTCGTCCACTAATTTTTAGTCTATCTACTAACCGTATCATTCGAAGGAAGACGATCATTAATAGAGGTATATCATCCTCCGATATCACTGGTGAAATCTATCCAAGCGTTGGTAAAGAGACATTCAGAAAATAATTAATTAAAAATTGCAAGTTTAAATATTATAAATTATTTAGTAAACCTGTATTCCTGGAATGCAATGACGTAGCAGGTCAACTTGAGTGCTGAATGTCTCTTTACCAACGCTTGGAAAGTTGTCACCTTGCAAACACTTTTGGTACATGTTTTCAATTACAGAATACGCATTACTTTCTTAAAAGTGTTGACAGATTTGTCTGATTACAGAGATTGTAAACAATTTGTTTTGTGTGACGATCAGGTGTATCGTTTTCAGTTTTCGGTGGTAGAACTGTGAGTGACCTTTTTATCGTTGATACGTTAACACCACATGCTATAGCAGTGCCTGAATCACAATTCTAATTCCATTTTTTTTGCAGAAATTTCTTAGGTGTCTCCCACCCAATTTCTTATACACACTCTTCTTCAACATAATTAGAAACTGGTTCACCTTTAAAATACTGTGTTTTTGAATTTTTGGTGGCAAGCTAAAAGTAAATCGAAGAATAAGACTTATATGAATCGCAAATTAAACTTTTTAACTTTACCGCCAAAAATTTAAATGAGAAGACGCGCACATCTCGAAATCAAAAACAAAAAATCTAGCGGCGAGAACTTCGTGGGCTCAATGCTATTTGGTTCGAGAGTATATGTATGATAGAGAAAAGGTTGTCAGCTGGAAACAGACAGAAAAGTCTATCTTATAACTGAAGGAGTGTCTTTGCTCTACTCTACTTTTAGCTTATCCCGACAAAATTTTCTTACTCTCTTATAAACTGCCCTCTTATGCTTACGGAATTGGGTCAAATCTTTGTCAAAAACAAGATAGCGAAGAAGTGTCAAAGCTTACTCTTCCCGTAGTTTGACTCAACAATAAAGGAATTATGCCAGTCCACATGGAATCTTTAATGATCGTTATGGGGAATTAATATCTTCCGTTTAGTTGTGTTTGCTAGACATTTCACGCTNCCGTAGTTTGACTCAACAGGAAAGGAATTATGCCAGTCCACATGGAATCTTTAATGATCGTTATGGGGAATTAATATCTTCCGTTTAGTTGTGTTTGCTAGACATTTCACGCTATTTCCGAGCTGCATTCCTTTTACCATTTGATTAAAAAATTCTTAATGTACAACTCGCCTGATTAGTTGTATAAAAGTATGATTTCACAATCATTCATTGCTCTTGGAAAAACACAATGATGTTGACGTGGATGTTCCATTTCCAGTTTTGACTGGCAATAGTTTTAATGACATGATTTGAGGAATTTTTATATTCCCAGCATTGTACACTTGCAATCTTTTGAAGACATCGATTTGACCCCGTTACAGTAAGACGAACAAATTCTCTGTAAAATTAGCTAATTATTAAATCAACCTGATGCTNTTTTGACGTGGATGTTCCATTTTCAGTTTTGACTGGCAATAGTTTTAATGACATGATTTGAGGAATTTTTATATTCCCAGCATTGTACACTTGGAATCTTTTGAACTCGATTTGACCCCGTTACAGTAAGACGAACAAATTCTCTGTAAAATTAGCTAATTATTAAATCAACCTGATGCNCTCGATTTGACCCCGTTACAGTAAGACGAACAAATTCTCTGTAAAATTAGCTAATTATTAAATCAACCTGATGCTACTCCTCCAGAAGTCAGGAAACAAAAGAATATTGAAAACTTTATGCTTCAAAATGGTATTCTACATCGTAATAATCCATAAGAAAATGCCAGTTGTGGTTTCCAGTTATTCCGTCAAAAACTAGGTAAATTTTAATTGCTAAATTCATATTACGTGTTGTGATCAACTATGTTTTTAAAACACATGGCACGCGATTTAGTCTTGTTATTTCTAATTAAAAATGTACTTAACTTACTTAGCAACTGTGCTAATTCTTTCAAATCAAAAGTACTTGAAGTTCTATGGAGCATTCATGAGCTGTATTTGATGTTAGAGGTATCGATTATATTGGTCTACTTCCACTTAAGCAGAAACCATGAAATCAAGATAGTATATACTTACCGTTACTTGCTTATTTAAAAGATATATTGAGTTTTTCCGTTCATTTCGCTGACTCCAAGTGTAATTTGAGTGCTACAACACGATTCAATTTCTGAATATAGTTGTCCAGTAAAAATGCATACATACCGTAGATTTCCTAATAAGAGCCCGGGCCACTATTCAAATTCGAGGTTTTACAGACCTAGCTACTATTAGAGACCGGCTTTTATTGGAAAGCTACAACCCTTTTTTATAAATTTTTAATTTTTGCATTCAATCAAAATACATACATTTAACGGTTTATTGTGAGAAATAATTCTATTGGAGTGGTTAAATCGACGTTCAGATTGTGGCTGATTTATTTAACAGAGTAAATTAGTAATGTATAATTTCCAAGAATGGAGTGCCCTGGACTTTGTAACGTTATCTGTNTTTATTTAACAGAGTAAATTAGTAATGTATAATTTCCAAGAATGGAGTGCCCTGGACTTTGTAACGTTATCTGTGAAACACAGGCCCTTGACCCTTAATATTCGGCCCTTGCAGTATGCGGAGTAGATGCCATCTGTCAACAATTTATAAAATCACAGGCATGTTGTCAATTTAGCTTTTCATAATAGCATCCANTTTATTTAACAGAGTAAATTAGTAATGTATAATTTCCAAGAATGGAGTGCCCTGGACTTTGTAACGTTATCTGTAAAACACAGGCCCTTGACCCTTAATATTCGGCCCTTGCAGTATGCGAAGTAGATGCCATCTGTCAACAATTTATAAAATCACAGGCATGTTGTCAATTTAGCTTTTCATAATAGCATCCATACTGCCTACGTTTCTTCTCTTACTTCCAAGTCCTTCCCGCCCACATCTCTTCTCCTAAAGTCCATTCCGCTCACATCCAACACACCGATATCCCATCCCTCCACATCCCTCCAGCCAATATCCCAAACCCTCATATCCGTCCCGCCAAAACCCGATCCCCTCACATCTCTCCCGCCTATATCCCTACCCCTCATATCCCTACCGCCCATATCACATCCCCACATCCCTCCCACCATATACTTTCTTGATTAGGGCCTGAATACGTACTCACCCAACTCCAAGAGATTCCATTTGTCGCGTGTCATAAAGCTCAACCTACTTCGGGTTTTCTAATTCAGCAAATTCTTTGAACCAATCTCGCCTTCCAGTGATGTGAGGTGAGGCGCCGGCGTGAAACACCGGCGTTTTCGTAAAAATCGGCGTAAAAAAAATTTTGTAAAATTCGGTGCTGGAAAATTTATAAAAATTGGGATCAAATTGACAATAATACGATAAATTGAACACACAAAATATCGGAGAAATATATTAACACAAAAAAAAATTTTTTTATCTACTTTGTACAATTTTCTGTGTAAAATAAACTAACGAAACAGCTTGAAACTTGTCAGTATAGTGAGGGAGTTAACGGGGGATACGAAAAAATAAAAACATTTTTTGAGCCGAGCTGAGCGGAAAGAATGCCGATATGGTACCATCGAACAACGCTTTTGGAAAACATCGTAAGACATCGATGAAAACCGACAAAAAAACAATATGCACACGCTATCTTGTCGATAGCAATCACGAAGGATCGAGTAGAGACGAGAAATCGGTAAAAATTGAAGTGAAAAACTTTCATCAGAAGTGAAAAGTTTTTCAAAAAAAAAAATTTTTTTTAATTACAAATTTTGTATAAAATTGATGGGCGAGTCTGTCGCTTTCTTTAACTTGTTCGTCAGCTGATATGGGCGATGAGCACAGGATGTAAAGCAGGATGGATGGATGATATCAAATAATAAATTTACCACAAATGAGTTTAATAAAAAATATTAAACTCAAAAACAAACAGAAATGATATAAATAATTATAAAATAGTTATAAAAAAATGATGAGAGAGAGAACCGACCGATTCTGGGTCGGTAGGATGAATGGTCCGGCTTCAAGACCAGACCCTCCACACACACCACGCCGAAAACAACTCATGTTCTAATCAACTTGACAATGTATCTNAAGCAGGATGGATGGATGATATCAAATAATAAATTTACCACAAATGAGTTTAATAAAAAATATTAAACTCAAAAGCAAACAGAAATGATTTAAATAATTATAAAATAGTTATAAAAAAATGATGAGAGAGAGAGAACCGACCGATTCTGGGTCGGTAGGATGAATGGTCCTGCTTCAAGACCAGACCCTCCACACACACCACGCCGAAAACAACTCATGTTCTAATCAACTTGACAATGTATCTAGTCCTTCAACTTTAATACGAAACAGTTAATGTAGGTGAACCATATGGGGTTCACAAATCATAGACTCATCGGAATGACTTTGTTATTGTGAGAAAGACATCACGAACGTTTGAAACACAACTGACCCAATTGCGACTTACAAGTTTACCTGTAATTCTCACTAAACTCGTGTATTAAAGTTAGAATCTTGTTTGATTCAAATAAACAGCTTAATATGTTACTGACTATTGTGCTGTCTCCCGCTATGGAATTCTCTCCAAATTATATTAACTATGCCACTAGTTTCCTTGTAGATTGAGTTTTGGCGAGAGGAAATTGGAGTTTCAGAATTAAACTTTTTTTTCACATAGTAGTAGACAGTTTNAGTTTCCTTGTAGATTGAGTTTTGGCGAGAGGAAATTGGAGTTTCAGAATTAAACTTTTTTTTCACATAGTAGTACAGTTGTGCTGAATATATTTAGCATGGCTAGATTTATAGATGCATTATCTTTAATTTGAGCATTTTGTAATTGAAATTGGTCAATAGGTAAAAAATAGAATAAAACATTCTTGTAGTTAATGGCAGACAGGATCAAAAATGGCCTATGATTATCAATATTTTGTTTTATGCGAAGCCAAGATGACTCTCACCACGTAGTCGCAGAACTGTCCAAAAATCGATAGGAATTATAGATTACCTGGTCAATGGAAATGCTAAAAATTAAGAAATTGTTGCCGAAGCGTTCAATAAAATCGTTCGGATCATAAGATCCATTAAGAGCAAATTGAACAGCCTTATTAATTTTGACAAGCTGAACAGCAAAAGCAAAACTTGATTGAACCGTACAAAGAGTTGAAATATAAAAAGTCGGAGTTCATGCTTCATTTAAAAGTAAATTGTCGAAAACAACCAGTAACACAGGTTGATCTAGTCGAACCATCTGTTCTGACAGGCTTAAACATTTGAATGTAGATCTGATCGAAACCAATGGTTTTGTAGAAGATGATACTGTAGACTGTATCATTTGATGAGACAATAACTGAAAACTCGGTTTGGTTATTCCCAGCAGCTGTTTCTAACAATACCCAAAATTGTACTAAAGCGGTTTCCAGACCTTCTTTAGTAAAACGACAAATCTCGTTCCTTTGTATTCAACCTTATCTGACTTGCCAAGCATGTCATTGCTCGAACCAATATTTCCTACACACCTTCCTGTATAAACCACAATATAGCTCGCTGATTGTCACTAAACTGCAAATGAATCATGGTGTTTTATTAAAATTAATATNGCTTAAACATTTGAATGTAGATCTGATCGAAACCAATGGTTTTGTAGAAGATGATACTGTAGACTGTATCATTTCATGAGACAATAACTGAAAACTCGGTTTGATTATTCCCAGCAGCTGTTTCTAACAATACCCAAAATTGTACTAAAGCGGTTTCCAGACCTTCTTTAGTAAAACNGCAGCTGTTTCTAACAATACCCAAAATTGTACTAAAGCGGTTTCCAGACCTTCTTTAGTAAAACGACAAATCTCATTCCTTTGTATTCAACCTTATCTGACTTGCCAAGCATGTCATTGCTCGAACCAAAATTTCCTACACACCTTCCTGCTATAAACCACAATATAGCTCGCTGATTGTCACTAAACTGCAAATGAATCATGGTGTTTTATTAAAATTAATATTTCTTGAACAAAAAGTTATAGAGATAAAACATTAACACTAATAAAAATTATAACTATAAACTGAGAAAGTAATTGGGGAGTTGAAAATCTATGTTAATACTTTTATTTGCCTAGTATGCGAATGAAAATTTATTTAAAACAAATATTGCAAATACATAGCAGAAAAGATGATGCAAAAATAAAGATTTGAATCATCAACCAAGCCACAGAAATCAAACACTCTCACTTCTCTAAACCCCAGTTGTTATAGCATATGGACGAGAAATTTGTGAGAATCTATCACTTTGCTTTCTCCAACTGTTATTGGCGCAAATATATCTTAATTTTACAGATCTATAGCTTTAGTTACTTTCAGTGAAATTTGGCAAGTACTCTTTTGCTTGCCTGACAAGGAAACAAAAGCTAAATTACAAAATTATCACATTTTAGTGTTGAAACAGATGTGCAAAAAATATTCCAATCGATTGAGGTAATAGTTCCACTCTGTCACTATAATAATCCTTCAGTCACTCGTAATGTTTAATTCAAGTAAATGTTTAATCTAAACGTTCTCTATCACGAGATGAAAGGAAANTTTGAATCATCAACCAAGCCACAGAAATCAAACACTCTCACTTCTCTAAACCCCAGTTGTTATAGCATATGGACCAGAAATTTGTGAGAATCTATCACTTTGCTTTCTCCAACTGTTATTGGCGCAAATATATCTTAATTTAGCTTTAGTTACTTTCAGTGAAATTTGGGTTCATGAGAAAACGAACGGACTGTTCCTTTGTTTTCGATTTAAACAAAATTATCACATTTTAGTGTTGAAACTGATGTGCAAAAAATATCCCAATCGATTGAGGTAATAGTTCCACTCTGTCACTATAATAATTCTTCAGTCACTCGTAATGTTTAATTCAAGTAAATGTTTAATCTAAACGTTCTCTATCACGAGATGAAAGGAAANCCTTCAGTCACTCGTAATGTTTAATTCAAGTAAATGTTTAATCTAAACGTTCTCTATCACGAGATGAAAGGAAATTTTATTTGAAAGTAAGCAGAAGGTTAATTAGCGTTTCTAGGACTACTGAGCCATATGTCCGTAGACAGAAGTCTCGTTTCGAGATTTTAAAAATTCCTCCGACACTGAACTCGATTGGTCGACAAGACATATAGAACTTTGAATTCAAATCAGATTTTGATCGCTTTACCAGAAGTTTACTGTAGTATGTGACTGAGAGATGTTTTATAGCCAATGCAGACTGAATTATTATTAGGCTTAGAAGCATAAATAAGAAATCAAAAAAAGTCATACCAAATATAAAGAAAGGGTTCAACTGTCTATAACTTTGTATTAATGTAAATGAAAATGAAATTAAAAATATGATCAATCCGAAATAAGCGAGAGCAATCCATTTTCGAAACATCATATTCCCGCCAATATTCTGAAGTTGGATCGCTCGATAGAATAGTTGAATTTTACGCTCTTTGTTGGCCAATGATGAGCAAGTTTTCTCACAACTGAAATCCAAAAAAAATGTGTTATCCTGTAAAATTNGCTCTTTGTTGGCCAATGATGAGCAAGTTTTCTCACAACTGAAATCCAAAAAAAATGTGTTATCCTGTAAAATTTTACAAATTTTTTTATTAATTGGCAACACTGAATTACAAACCTCCATTGTGTCCATAATTATAGACATTATGACTGTCAGACCAAACGAGTTGTCTAAAATTTTGGATATGTGACTGTATTTCGCTATCTTCTGCCTATTATTATGGGAATTATNCGCTATCTTCTGCCTATTATTATGGGAATTATAAACCAGTGGAAAGGTGACTCAGCATTGAATGATTGTTAACCCCATTGACCATTTACGTTGCCAGATATTTAGTTTACAAGAAACTACCCGCAATGACAGTTTTCACATCATGGTTGACCCCCAATTACCAAGAGAATTTTAAACTGCATTGCTCCCTTATATTCATATTCTACAACATTAAGACCTGCGCCTACGGATTCGAATCCATTCCTGGTACAACGTTGCCATTATTACTTCTCAGCGAGTCTTACCGCGTCGTGTAACGCATTGAAGTAGATTTTGAAAACATTTTTGCCGGATATCGGATATCCGGCGTTTTTGGTTGCCTGATATCCGGTAACTGCACCGGATATAGGATATTTGGCGTTTTTTAGTTGCCTTATTTCTGAAATCACTGCCGGATATCGGAAATCTGATTTGGATAACTCCAAATCATGTCCGCGCCAAATATCGGATATCCAAGCCGGATAGCGGATATACGCATCGGATATCGGATATGCCGACCGAATGTCGGATGTGAGCGCCGGATATCGGATATACGCAGGTACCGGAGGTACATGGGTCTTCGTTGGGCGGGTTGAGTCGAGTTAATTGAAATGTAAAAGTAAAACTGAAAAATCAACCTAGAATTTATTCGATACAGTTCACTAAATAGTAAAACTTACATTTACTATTAAACTATTTTTACTTCATTGCTCCATACATTAGTGGCTAATTTTATTAAATTCACTAGACTTTTGATACAAAATTCATGTTTGACGATGGGAAATGGATTAAGATTTTAGAAATATTTTATATTGCCAACCTTGCAATTAATTTTACAAATTTAAAAACTGCCATATGGAAGAAACGAATTGATGGAGATCGTTCCAAGGAATAATTGATTTTACAATCCCGATAAACACAATTGCACGAATCAAGTTGAGGAAGTACTGCCTGAGGTTTGCGCTTAAGCTCTTTCCGTTTGGCTGAATCTGTCAATAAAATTATGATGGACTCCTAATTAATTAGAATTTGACTATATGAGCTAAAAGAAATTTTTCTCCGCTGTGGAATACCTTTAAATATTTTAAATTATTTAAACCATTTCCAGAAAATAGGTTGACTTGAAATTCACCGAAAGAGTTTTTAATCGCTGATCGCTTCTAAAATTCCAGAAGATAAAAAGCTTGATTTTTTAGAATAAGGCAATTCTAAAAAAATCAAGCTTTTTATTATTAAAATAAAATTTACGAATTGCTCATTCAGAGAAAGTGAAAATATTACAATTGCAGATATACCAGTAAAAGCATTATGCAATGTGGCATTGATTCAAGGTTTCTATGAAAATATATATGATCAATAATGCTGGACCACAGCATGGGGAGACTCGAACCGGGATTCTGATCGCAATTTTATGTGGGAAATGAGTCAGAGAGTAGAACAGCCAGTGTAATTCTATACTGGACATTGGTTCTCTTTATTTCACAGGAAAGTTTATAACTCATACTTATTGACCCTGGGGATTAGAGCCTCGCTTGGGATGCAAAACTCCCACACTGTGTGCTATGGTTACTACTAGTTTTAGATCGGTGCCATTCCTAGGGCTACACTAACAATCTAGCACTGGTACACGAGCTGTTTCTGTTGGTTTTTCAGCCCTTCAGCACTTTGACTATACCTGGAGCTAGACTGCCTGCAATAGTAGGAGTCTGAACAGATGCATGATATGAAAAGATGCCGATAGGGATTTCCCAAAAGAGTAAGGTAATGTCTAAAGCTCATCTCTATTCAGCTTTTCAGTAGAAGTATGCGCAGAGAATGTGAGGTAAGATTCCCATATACATATTAGGGGGTTGGGGCTAAACCTCCTACAAGTTATCTATCATGTGAACATATCTCCTCAGCAGAAAATGTTGATACATATAGCTGTGTAGGAGTCCCATACCTTTGTTTCACATTGATACAACGGAAGCAAAAGTCAATTAAAGATTTAAAAAAATTGTCAGAAAGCCCAGCCAATGTTAGGTTCATTTAACATCAGTAAACCGTTGTCTTTAAATTTTTTATGATACTTACCTGTGTAATGAACTTAGAAGTCATGGAAATAATACAGGGCTCGCCAAATTAATCCGGGCTTTTTTCTCCACCTTTTACCAAAAACGACTTGGGGCAGACGATACATAATTAGCAAATAATGTTAGTGAAGTTTGTTTTATGAATATAAAATATCTGTTTTGATTAGACAGACTATTGCAAAACAATGGAGCAAACGAGAGGCAGAGAGAGGGGTGAGTAAGTTCTCTGTTGAGTGAGATAGAATAGATGTCAGGAGTATTTCCTCTACTTCCTCGGCGTAACGTCACAAAAATATAGCATAGAAGCAGAGAGAAGAGTCAGTAGGTTCTCTGTTGAGTGAGGTGGAATAGATGAGAAGGTATTTTACCCCATTCCTCGACATTGAGTTTTTTCTTTGCTGCTCTAAATTAATTTTTCTAAAGTATGTTCTTTCAAACACACGCTAACTTCAATCCTTACAACTTTTGGATTTCGCGCTAATTATTTTCTGTCTCAATTTTTTTTGGTGAAAGCGACTTTCTACGACCCGAATTAATTTGGCAGGCCCTGTATACATGGAGCAAAGTTTAACTCTTATTGACACTACCTTGCTCAATTCGACGTTTGATCCAAACTTTGAGTTGAAATATATAATTACTTCGCAACAATCAAATTTTTACCATTATTCTTCTGTCTGAAAGTCTGTAGTAACTTTCTAATTTCAAAATGAATAATCTTCATCAAATTCTCATAAATTTGATCAGTAATACATCTTAATAGAGGATTACAAGTTTTAAGCAACCAATTTTGAATACAGCTTTATTGCTCACCTAATATATTTGAGCCAGCTGGAAATTCCGTGAACGTACATAAGGACGATTGAGAAAGTATGTAAAGTAAAATAGATGCCAACATTGAGCGACAAAGTGATAGGTATCCAGTAAAGAAGAGTGCTGACAGCATTATGTGGAAAAACTATGTACATGAATGTCCCAATGTATTCTGTCGAATTATATCTTGTCATAGACAAAATACAACATACAAATGGCTCAGCCAAAAGACTAGCACACCACACGTGTCTTAGTCCGAAGAGTATTTGCTGCAAGAATTTCACATTTTTGCTGAATTCCGATGTCCCAATGAGCTCCACTGTTAAATACAAAGCACCTTAGATAGATAATACTAATGTTTCCACTGAGTACTTACATGCTCCTGACCGCAGTACCAAAAATTTGTTAAAGAATGTGGCGATAGATTGTGTATCATTCATCCAAAACTTTTGAGAGTAAGCGAGAATGATTAATCCAAGCACTACAGTGACATCCAAAGCAAAGTAGCTGGGTCTACCTATATCTGCGATTATCAAAAGGAATCCTAACATTGTGAAGAATAATGTTAAATTACAGCTTACAGCATAGATAATTGTAGAAACTACGGTTGGTTGAACCGTCACTTTCCAAAGAGAACTATCACAGATTAACATAAACGGAGAATATCGTAACCTGAATCCTAATAAACCAAACTTAGAAATATCAATCAATTCCATAATACTTTAGTTCCTTACTCAAGCAATTCCAAACAATAATTGTTTGTATAAAACTTCTTCATATAGAGGACATATACTGTTTTGCGATAAGTGATGTCAACGTACTATGATAAATTATTTCGCTTGTTAGAGCTTGTAGTTATTACAAATTCAAGTACATAAATGGAACAGCTTTTATGAAGCGCATACATGCAACTTCAAAGAATTCGAATATGAAGAAATTAGATTTGTTCATAATATGTATTATATGATACGCTGGGCAAATTATTTACATAAAAAAAATTATAATTGTAGTTTGTGACAGATGGCAAGTGTTGCTAGCAAATTTGGCTTACTGTTAGTCATAGTAAAAACAATATTTTTTAATTAAAAAGTAACTATTAGTTGTAGTATTTGAGTAGTCAAACAATCAGTAATATCTCCCATGACGAGTAAATATACGATAAGCAGCTCGTCATCCTCGTTGGGCGTCCGCGATAATTCACATGTACCTTTCTGGTATGGGAGCCACTCTGTTTTGAGATAAGGGAAGTCGGCGTAATATATTAAACTATCTCGATTATTTGAAACGGAAGGTATTATAAATTAAAAGACGAAACTGGAAAAACTTTAGTAATAAATACACATGTAACAACAATGAATTAGAAGACAACTAGATTCGATATGACCAAGATGTCAAAGATATCGACGGTGAAATTATAAAATCACGTATTTCAAAAATTGCAACTTTTCAAAAGAGACAATAACCGCTTCTTATAATAAACTTTACAACTCAAGTTTGGAGTCAATAAGTTACGCTAAATTGAATTCGGAATAATATGTATACACATAGAAAACTACTTAAGTTACAAAATTTATCATGCATGTGCATTTTTTTTTCGTGTCAAAATCCAATTTTGGAAAAAATTGAGATACGTGTTTTTGGAATTAGGCGACAACTAGCGATACGAGGTTCTTACAACTCGAAACAAAGTTGAGTTACATACTCGATATGACGCACAAGTCACATTATTACATAAAAGTAATTGTAGCTTGTCAATCGTGACCGATGGAAAGTGTGCTGGGAACTAACAGTTGCTGAAATTCACTGTCAAAAAAAAAGTAATTTGATGAAATGACAACATGTAGTTGTACTAGAGTACCCAAACAATCGGCAATTTCTACAATGATGAGCACATGCAGGAGAAGCCATTCACCCTCGTTCAGCTTTTGCGCTTACATTCCTATAGATCTATAGACCACTGCTACCCTAATAATGATAAATTTATTTATAAAAGTATGTAATTAATTTTAGGCCAGAATTGATAAAGAAATTACATCTTATATGACTTGCACTATGATAATAATAGTGTTTTTTTGTGCCGTTTAGGATTAATTGAATAGAAAATTTCAACTGTGACTACGTTTGGCATTGTTGATCGGATTTCATTTCATGTGACACATTTCTTCCAAGGATAGAGCACATCATATTTTATTGGCACTGAATGACTTCTAGGGTAAAATCTAATAAAGTGTTGCTGTGGCAATTTGGTGCGAATTCTCATTGAAATTAACTTCCTTGGTATGTAAATTAAAATTATATTTTGCACCAAATGTCGAAAGATGATTATTAATACTAGATCATCTACTGAGGTCACACATCACTAAATTCTGTTAGATCTCTGAATTTAGTAATCAAGCTACCTCGTGAGTATTTTTCAGTATTTTTATTTGCTTTATAACCATAAAAATAATGCATCTGAAATGTAAATATGGCATAACTGCATATCTCTTGCAGCCATTTGCAATTTTTACAGTCTTTGAGCATAAGAGTAATTTTAGTTCGACTGTTAATTTAACAGTTAAAGTCCACCTATTAAGGTAAGCAGTTACAAAAAAAAGAGTATAAAGTTTTTATTTTTTCAAAATCTGATGCTTAGATCATGATCTTCATCTCTTACCATGTCTATATCTCCAGCAGTATGCCAATAGGCGATGACGTAGATTATGTACTACAGAGGGTTATTCATATTAGCACATTTTACTTTCTCCATTCAAAGTTCAAAAAATACCAACGAGGCTGAGAAGCTTAGAAGTATGCGACGGCGGACACTACAAACTGGAATTAAAATATACACACTTATCCTTTACTTAGCAAATTCAAAGTATACGATTTTCGTTTTTTGAAAATTATTTATTTGAAATAATACTAGTAATATTTATTTCTAGTTCTTACTTGATTCCGTCCTCCAATTTTTTTCTTTTTTAAACTTATTCTGAGAATACCAGTAACAGGTAGATTTCTTAGCCGCGCAAATCCTGTGTGAAAATTTTAATTCTAAAGTAATGTGCTTGATGGCAGCACCACCAACCCACGCTATATCACTCTTATGTCCTAACAACCAGACCTACTTAAATAACACTGTATTTGGTCCAATATAATTAGTAAGAAAATGTACTAATCTACCAAGGCCCTAATAAAATAATCCAACTTTTATTAAATTCTTAATTCTATAAAAAATTTACAATGTTTATTCCAAAAAAGCCTAAAAATCCTAATAATGATTTTATATACTAAATTCAAATAATGAGAAGTTTGTCTAAAATACTGCAAAATTTAAGTTTTGTTGTATTAAATAACGACATAGCAAATATAATTTGATTAAATATAATATATAGATTCAAAACTTTTTTTTTACAAAATATTTATGAATATTAAATTTAAAATAACATATCTCAAAACACCAACTATGTTGCCACATAATTACAAGTTAAATAAGATTTACATAATGTTTGTCAAATTAATCCTACGTAAATCAGTTATGGTGACTGGATGTTTTACGTTTATGTTTTCATAACTTATTTATCTGGCCCCGATAATAATCGTTAGAATAAGTCCGGAATAAGTAAATCGTTAGAATAAGTCCGGAATTCAGCTCTGAATATATGAGGCCACTAAAGCTAATTCTGAGTCTATTGAGTTCAGTTATGATTTTGTTTAAGAAAATTTGATATGTTGATAATCCACCAAACTCCAGTCTGCAATAACTACTGAATTAAAGCAATCATAAAATGACTAAAATGAAGTAATTTTGAGGAGCTGCACACTGTGGTACAAGTCAATGCTGGTTTCAAAATTTGAAATTACTTATCAGAATTAAAAAAAAATGTTAATTGGAGAGTGATTTTTTCAAAACTTATGAATCAGGGTATTTTCATGTATTATGGACAAATTATAAATCGTGGACGAATAAAATTGCCTATGTTCACATCGTGTTTATTCTCATCGAGTAAATTAATAAACCATATAACCAAGAACGGCCAAATTATGCAATTTTTCACGCCAAATTATGCAATAAATATTTCAGTTTATGCGATTCTATGCGCTGAAATCCGACTCACAAAACTAGTTTTAAAGGTCGCTGGACGGGATATTTATTCGCTGTTTTCACGCTATCGCAACTTGACAACCTTAAAGTTGAAAACCTCTACAACCTTTGCGAGTAACAAAGTCGTACCTTTCAAATATCGAAGAGCAATATTTTCAAAAAAAAAAAACAATCCGTGTTCATAATTTGGCTAAAGCATTCAGCGTTGTTCCACTCCACGTATCTTTTTTTGTTTTAATATTGTCTAAATGTAAAATTAATTATTGAAAATCCCGTTCCACAACATGATAATCCCAATGTAATAATCACAGTCACAATAACCATAAAATTGTAATTTCTAAGTTTGAACCTCATAACTTGTAAACACATTTAATCGCTTATTATCTGAAATAACTTTTCTCTATAGTTTACCATCGAGACTAAAATTTAAGATCTATACACGGATACTGCTACTGGATATGGTGACGAAGATTGATGCGTTATTACGCTGTATTCATTAAATAGTTCGGCATCATTTGGTTAACAACAGCAAAATTAAAACGTTCTCCTCAAAATTATGCAATATTGTGTAAAATTATGCAAAATTATGCAAAATTATGCGCTATTTTGAAATTATGCAATTTATGCGTTTTATGCGAGGCAAGTTGGTATCAATCGTCATAATTTTTCTTGATCCAGTGACAATAGAAATATGAGATAGACGACCAGGGTTAATTATGGTTATGCAAATTCATGCAAATTATGCATTTGGTCGTTCTTGCTTATAACCAACACCACGAGCATTCAATGCGGAATTCAATGGCTTATGCCAAATTAGATTACTGTATCAGTAAGATGAAACAAGTAAGGGGATGCATAAATCTTTGACGGCCGCCAAAAATTAATGTTTAGAAGAAAATGCCTAGGGTGGTATTGCCAGGTAGCTATGCGCACATCTAATAACAATTTAGGTAACGCATTAATAAAACGTACAAGTTTATTTGGCTGGAGTGTTTTACTGTAATTCATTTTTAATTTTGCTTGTTAAAAAAAATTTTGTTAAAGAAAAATTGACAATAAAGAGGTAGTTTAAAATAATGATGTAGTTTCCTTTTCTCATTTTCCTCCTGTTTGAACGTTTTTGCCAAATAGCTTTTTCTCTCATTCTATGTTATGAAACTCTTGTCCTTTCTTTGTGCTTCACAACTGCTTCATAATTTACTTTTTGATTAACTTTTTATCTACCTTCATTTGCCTCTTTCAGTTGACTTCACTCACGCTATACACAAATTTATTAGTTAATTATATTTATACCATTTATATATTTACACCACTACTTCAACTTATTGTCCACTTTTCTTGCAAAATATTCACAATTTGGAATGATATTGCATGGTTCAAGGGTTGGATTCGGGCCTTAGGTGCGCAAAAGTCCGTTTCTCCTATATGAGTGTATCTCCTATCGTATCTTGTATCTGNATCTCCTATCGTATATCTACTTGTATCTCCTATCTCGAATTTTTATCTGAATGTATCTTCTATCGTATCTTGTATCTGTATCTTCTTGTAGCTCCTATCTCGTATCTCCTATCTCGAATTTTTTCAGTTTTTTAACGATTTTGGTTAGCTTATAACAGAAAATTTGACTTCTACAAAAGTTTTTGCAAACATCGTCACAACTTTTGTGGGAATAAATTTTCTCTGCGGTGACCTCATGAAGTCAGAGGTCAAGGTGACCTCTGAGATACATTATAACAGAAAATTTGACCTCTACAAAAGTTTTTGCAAACATCGTCACAAGCAACTTTTGTAGGGAACATTTTTCTCTGCGGTGACCTCATGAGGTCAGAGGTCAAGGTGACCTCTAATATAACATGTAAAATAAAATTTGACCTATGACTTCAAGAGGTCAAGGCAGAAAAAATGTTTCCGACAAAAGTTGCTTGTGACGATGCTTGCAAAAACTTTGTAGAGCAAATTTTCTGTTATAAGGTAACCAAAATCGTCAAAAAACTTAGAAAAAATTCGAGATAGGAAATAAAATGTTAAAAAACAAAATTTCACTGCGCACCTAAGGCCCGAATCCAACCGTTTATTACTTCTTTCGTTAAACAAATTATATGTTTGTATGACCAAATTGCACCTAAAAAAAATTATAATTAAGAGTTCTGCAGTGAATTTTATAAAGAGCTTGGAATTATTAACGCTAGAAAAATTGTCTTTGTATCACCATAATCAATGGAAATTGACAAAAATGTTTTTACATAATTCTAGAAATAGGGACCTTAAGATTAAAATTAAAATGCTAAATTTTCAAGAATGTAAAGCAGAATTGAAAGCAAATATAAAGAAGAAGAGACTGTGGGACAATGAAAAACATGTTCAACTTGAGTTTAAAAAAAAATGGATCATGCAATTATGATAATCTTAATCAAAATGACCTCAACTTCAATTACGTTACTCTACCATTTGGAAACGAAATACCTATCAAAACATTGAAAACGTCAAAATCACTTCATACAAATGAGGATACAAATTTCTATGTCAAGTCTGTAAACATGGCTAAATGGTAAATCCATTGAAGTTAATTAGCACTCTACTTTAATTTGCCATACTGGCATGTGTAAAAAGATGGTCTCTATACTTATGAACTTTGAAAGTTTTAAAGACAGTTTACTTTATTTTTGTAATTTGCCTTTTCACACTGGAACTATTCCAAAAGTGTTAAAAACTAGTAGAATAGTGCCAATTCCAAAATTGAATAATGCATTGTTAAAAAGTCGATTCCGTCCTGGCTATTCCACTGAATTTGCTATGATAGCTGTTATTGATAAAATTAAAAAACGCCTTTCAACTGGCAATGTCTGTGCTTTGTTAAGTTTAGACTTGAAAACTGCATTTCCGTCTGTTCATAGAGAAAAACTTCCAGTGAAGTTACGAGATAAATATCAAATATCTGATTTTTGATTAAGAGATTATTTAAATTCTAGAACTCAATTTGTTGACATTTATGGTAATTGTTCCAATAACATAGACTTATTAACAGGACTTATTCAACGAAGTGTATTAGGACCTGCATTTTTTTACATTTATTTATTAATGATTTACCGGAAGTGGTGGTACATTGTGATGTAGAAATTTTTGTCGACGATACAAATTTTTTAGTTTTGAAAAAATTAATGACCTTGAAAAGATAAAAAGTCAAATAACTTATGACGAAAGTGTGTGATTGGTTAGAAACTAATTCTTCACAATTAAATGAGGAAANCTATCGTATCTTGTATCTGTATCTTCTTGTAGCTCCTATCTCGTATCTCCTATCTCGAATTTTTTCAGTTTTTTGACGATTTTGGTTGCCTTATAACAGAAAATTTGACTTCTACAAAAGTTTTTGCAAACATCGTCACAACTTTTGTGGGAATAAATTTTCTCTGCGGTAACCTCATGAAGTCAGAGGTCAAGGTGACCTCTGAGATACATTATAACAGAAAATTTGACCTCTACAAAAGTTTTTGCAAACATCGTCACAAGCAACTTTTGTAAGGAACATTTTTCTCTGCGGTGACCTCATGAGGTCAGAGGTCAAGGTGACCTCTAATATAACATGTAAAATAAAATTTGACCTCTGACTTCAAGAGGTCAAGGCAGAAAAAATGTTCCCGACAAAAGTTGCTTGTGACGATGCTTGCAAAAACTTTGTAGAGCAAATTTTCTGTTATAAGGTAACCAAAATCGTCAAAAAACTTAGAAAAAATTCGAGATAGGAAATAAAATGTTAAAAAACAAAATTTCACTGCGCACCTAAGGCCCGAATCCAACCGTTTATTACTTCTTTCGTTAAACAAATTATATGTTTGTATGACCAAATTGCACCTAAAAAAAATTATAATTAAGAGTTCTGCAGTGAATTTTATAAAGAGCTTGGAATTATTAACGCTAGAAAAATTGTCTTTGTATCACCATAATCAATGGAAATTGACAAAAATGTTTTTACATAATTCTAAAAATAGGGACCTTAAGATTAGAATTAAAATGCTAAATTTTCGAGAATGTAAAGCAGAATTGAAAGCAAATATGAAGAAGAAGAGACTGTGGGACACAATGAAAAACATGTTCAACTTGAGTTTAAAAAAAATGGATCATGCAATTATGATAATCTTAATCAAAATGACCTCAACTTCAATTACGTTACTCTACCATTTGGAAACGAAATACCTATCAAAACATTGAAAACGTCAAAATCACTTCATACAAATGAGGATACAAATTTCTATGTCAAGTCTGTAAACATGGCTAAATGGTAAATCCATGGAAGTTAATTAGCGCTCTACTTTAATTTGCCATACTGGCATGTGTAAAAAGATGGTCTCTATACTTATGAACTTTGAAAGTTTTAAAGACAGTTTACTTTATTTTTGTAATTTGCCTTTTCAAGTGTTAAAAACTAGTAGAATAGTGCCAATTCCAAAATTGAATAATGCATTGTTAAAAAGTCGATTCCGGCCTGTTGGAATTTCTCTATTCTTAATAACTATTAGAGAAAATTTACTATAGTCAATTGTTATCATTTATGTCTAAAAATCAATTTCTTAGTAAGTTCCAATTTGGATGTCGTCCTGGCTATTCCACTGAATTTGCTATGATAGCTGTTATTGATAAAATTAAAAAACGCCTTTCAACTGGCAATGTCTGTGCTTTGTTAAGTTTAGACTTGAAAACTGCATTTCCGTCTGTTCATAGAGAAAAACTTCCAGTGAAGTTACGAGATAAATATCAAATATCTGATTTTTGATTAAGAGATTATTTAAATTCTAGAACTCAATTTGTTGACATTTATGGTAATTGTTCCAATAACATAGACTTATTAACAGGACTTATTCAACGAAGTGTATTAGGACCTGCATTTTTTTACATTTATTTATTAATGATTTACCGGAAGTGGTGGTACATTGTGATGTAGAAATATTTGTCGACGATACAAATTTTTTAGTTTTGAAAAAATTAATGACCTTGAAAAGTTAAAAAGTCAAATAACTTATGACGAAAGTGTGTGATTGGTTAGAAACTAATTCTTCACAATTAAATGAGGAAAAGACTAAATTACTATTACTAGGAAGCATTTACACTTTACAAAAGGTTCCAAATTTTTGTTGTGAATTTAATAATATTTTAATTAAGACTGAGAAGTCACTCAAGAGTTTAGGTTTAATTATTGATCCCAGTTTGACATGGGTTGAACATATCAATAATTTGGTAAGGAATTGTTATTTCAGAATTAATAGTTTGTACGAAATTAAGGAATATCTATCTAAGAAATATAGAATAATTTTGGCTAATTCTCTTGTTATGTCTATTGTTAATTACATGGCAGGCTTGTGGAGTACAGCGAAGAAAAAAAAATTGTTAAAAGTGGAAAGGGTAATAAGAACAATAGGAAGATTTGTGATGTCAAAGAAAAAATATGAAAATATTTTTTATTCAATGTGTGATGAATTAAATTGGCTGCATCCTAGTCAATTGAATCAATATGCAATATTTTGTAACTTCTTTAAGTTTAATGCATGGAAAGAATATTGAATTTTTTAATGATTCAAGGACGACCAAATGCATAATTTGCATGAATTTGCATAACCGTAATTAACCCTGGACGTCTATCTCATATTTCTAGTGTCACTAGATCAAAAAAAATTATGACGATTAACACCAATTTGCCCCGCAAAAAACGCATAAATTGCATAATTTCAAAATAGCGCATTTTTAATTGATTAAAACGGGAAGGAAAGCTTCATGCCGAATATGAAAATGAAATCGAAATACATCGAACCTTGGTTATGAGTCATAACTTATGACGAACTTTTAGGCACCAGTAGACTTTCTTGGTTTAATTTTTTTTTCTAGAGTCTGCTACCTCACCACCAAATCAGCAGAAAAACAAATCAAAATGCAGTCTAGAATATCTTCAACATTGCACGATTTTACTTACAATTTAGAGAACCTGTAATATGTATATGAAGAATAATAGAAAATTAAAATCTTGCCAATTGTCTTATTTTGTTCGCTGTACCACAGAATAATAGCAAAAACGTTAGTCCTGTTATCCAAACTTCACTTTTCCATTGTTTTAACATTTTCAACAAAATAAGGTCTGGTTCATTTCTCAAGATGCTGAATTGAAAGGCTAGACTGCAAGATATGGTTCATTACATCCGATTGTTCATTTAAACGAGTTAATTATGACCGAGTATTTTAACATTAATGTGCTTACTTGTAGGCGGGGAACGGCAGTCCAGGTTCATTATAACCATGCTTTTATTACACCCGAAGTGATAATCGGCGAGGTTCGTTGTACTCCGAAATAAAACGCAAAGTAAATGACAAGAGAAATTTTTGCAAACAATTACAAGAAACAAGGCTGATGTGCATTAATGTTATAGTTTCTGCAAAAAACAAATCCAAAATATATAAATGCTATTAATTCAACTATTAATTCAACTCTTTGTGCTAGGCACAGAGTGACCTAACTCATCACTTGTATAAGTCCAATGTTAATAAAGAATCTTAATTTAAATACAAAAAGTGAATAAGATTCCATAAGCTGAGTTTCAGAATAAGCAGTGACTCGATGTTATTGACACGAATTCAGTGGCGGTTTGTACTTAATAGGATTGGCTACAGTCACTCATTTAATTACTCTGTCAGAGTCAGACAAATGAGAAATTATATAAGAGAGTTCAAATAAACGTTACTCAGATTCATGACTACAGGACACTATAACATTAATCAGAATTACAGAAAAGGAATAGTGTCGTTTTCGAAATATGAAAACCAAAAGGAGAAGGTTTTTCGTTTTCAAAGAAAAGATTTCTTCAGTGTACGGGATTGGAACAGGTTGAATTTTCTTCTGTTACATTCAGCATAA
The DNA here is from genome assembly GCA_002738285.1 of Holacanthella duospinosa. Taxonomy (NCBI): domain Eukaryota; kingdom Metazoa; phylum Arthropoda; class Collembola; order Poduromorpha; family Neanuridae; genus Holacanthella; species Holacanthella duospinosa. Next base: position 13,391 of record NIPM01000368.1, on the reverse strand, counting down.
ATAAGCAAATAGGAAAAAAATTGCTCGTTATAATAAATATAAATTTTTATGCGAGATGACATATGAATTTGTACTACTTGGTGGAATCGTTAGTAAATAGTTTCGATTCATATTTTGCACTTAGAAATTCGCTTACATTTAGTTAATTTGCATTGTAACTTTAATATTTCCCCGTGTTTTATAACATTGGCAACGTAAAGTAAAAATTTGTTATGATTGTAGAACTTTTAAGGTATCCCTGTAAGTTTTATTTATAGCTCTTCCTAATTCAGTCTGTTCTACTTTTTGAGATTTGCAAAAAAAAATTTTTGCACACTTTTTTTTTCATTTCTATTGAAAGTACTGTTCCATCAAGTTAAATTTTAAAATAGATTTTGCTATTCTACTCAGTCGAAATCAGTAAATGAGAGAAAATGGATCAAAAATCGGCAACTGGATTAGATTTATTTGAAAAATTTGCAAGTGCAACTTCGGTTCAACTAATTTTTAAATATTTCAATGAAATGTGTAAAGCTGTTGAACTTAAACCCAGTAACTATGCAATTTTTGTACCTGCTCTCAAGGTTAAGCATTTATATAATTTTTCAAAATTATCAATTTTCCTAACTTAATTATTTTTTGTCATGACAGGAACGACTTCCTTCACAAGATGTTCAAAATTTATTTGCAAGATACGAAAAACGAACTATAAGTAACAAATGTTACAAAAACGGTTATGTATCTCAAAACACAAGCGTTTTGGTTATTGGGGCAGGTCCATGTGGACTTCGGATGGCGATTGAAACACAACTTTTAGGCGCACGCGTCGTCGTTCTAGAAAAGCGAGACAACTTTTATCGAAACAATGTACTGCATTTGTGGCCGTTTGTCATGACCGACTTACGTGAACTTGGAACAAAACGATTTTGTCCTAAATTCTGCCCAGGATCCATTGACCACGTGAGCATAAGCCAGTTACAGATCATCCTGCTCAAAATTTCATTGATTCTTGGAGTTCAAGTATATATGGGACTTGAATTCACAGGATTGGTTGAGCCGACTCTTATTTCAGCTGAAGGTGGTGTTGGGTGGCGAGCTTCTACAAACGCGCCATCCGATCATCCAATGAATGACTACCAATTTGATGTCGTAGTGGGTGCAGATGGACGCCAAAATGCTCTTACCGGATTTCCCAGAAAGGAACACAGAGCAAAGTTGGCAATAGCTATAACAGCTAATTTTGTCAATCGCCGAACTGCAGCAGAAGCTCAAGTTCAAGAAATCAGTGGAGTTAGTTTTATTTTTCGACAATCACTTTTTCAAAAATTGTGTGACGAGACTGGAATTGATCTTGAAAACATTGTCTACTATAAGGATGAAACACATTACTTTGTGATGACAGCTAAGAAACATAGCTTGTTATGGAAAGGTGTGCTCAAAGAAAACTATACAGATACTAGTGACCTTTTAGGATCAAATAATGTGGATTATGAAGCCCTCCAAGCGTATACAATTGAAGCTATACAGCATGTGACTGACAACCAGCTACCGAATTTACAGTTTTCAGTAAACCATAGAGGTCAACCCGATGTGGCAATTTTTGATTTCACAAAAATGTATGCAGCGGAAAATGCATGCAGAGTGATGGAGCGGAAGGGTCATAGACTATTAATGTCTCTTGTTGGTGATAGCCTTCTGGAGGTAATTATTTTAATATTTCTAGTGTATTCGTAATCACGAAAATGCAAGCACTGTCAGAAACTATGTAAGCCTTAAGCCATAGTTGCTGAAATTTCGTAGATAGGAATACTGCCTAAAAATTAATTGCAGTAAAAGGTAATATGAGCAACAAATAGTAAACAGCACAAACTTGTCAGAACAATGATCATTTTACTCAAGTTGCAATTATGTTGAATAACCTGTAGGCTTCAATGCAATTTATAATAATGACCATGCAATCTGTAAACCGAATGAGCTATGTCTAAGCAAGTAGTTAATAACTAAGGTAGCCACGGTAACTAAAACTGTTTCACCACACAAGGTGTAAATTATAGTTTGAGCTTCTACTGTGCATCCACATACTGTATGGTATCGATGTGAGTTGAAGGTTAGGATTAAGGCTAATAATCGATCGAGGTTTCATACATTACTTCAAAGATATTTATATTGCAAAATTAAGTAAAATAAAGTGATCTTATAGTGAATCCGGTTATGGTGGAAATGTAGGGCATAATGAAACTATGTGTTTCCAACATGAATATATATACTTTTAGCCCAATATTCTTTATAGAGATTATGTAGAAATTAAGAAACACGAGCAACATATCACTACTAGAATTGCAGTACTAAATCTTATGGTATAATTACTTATACCATATAGTACAAGCAACAGATCACCTTGGAATCATCATATTCTGCTATGTCATCGAACATTTTTGTTCAAAAACTTAAACTTTCAATCAAAAATATTCAAACCTTTGACTGCATTCAAGTATTTCATACTTCGCTATCTGCGAAACCTGCGAAGGCTCCCAAATATCTATTCAGAAAGATAAAGCACTGATTAGTGATAATATTTAAGTGTATTCAACTTTGAAACATAAAAGCTAATAAATTTTCATCTAACAGTAGGGGTCTAACAATAGCTTGCGTGGATTTGCGTGAGATTGTGTAAAGTTCCTCTTTTACACAATTTCACGTAAGAGTGGAACTTTACACAATCTCACGCAAATCCACACAAGCTATTGGTATACCCCTAGTGTCTTTGTATTAACTAAAGAGAAAAGACGCTATATTACTACACAACAACTTTAAACAGTAGAGGTCTACCAATAGCATGCGTGGATTTGCGTGAGATTGTGTAAGGTTCCTCTTTTACACAATCTCACTCAAGTGGGATGAGCTTAGTGACTCTAACTAATGAGAGAGGATACAATTTCGTAAAATCTCTCTCGGTTTCTACACAAACACACAATCTCACGCAAATCCACGCACGCTATTGGTAGACCCCTAGTGTGTTCAGATATGAAGGCGAAATTTCGGCTCTGTAATTTCTAACTCTTACAAATTAGCCTCTTGAGACATCTCTTGACCCGAAAAATAGTGAACTAAAGTTTTATACCAATGATTTTTAGTAACATAGTAGTCCATAATGGGTGAAAGCTACTGAAAAACAATCAATTTTTGATTCTCCACAAAGTCATTTTGAAAAACTTCGCCTTCTTATTTAAACACACTGTAAATAACAAACTGTAGTAAGATTCAAAACAATGGTAAATATATTTATAAAGGACATCTCACAATTAGCTTTGATCACGTTACTCGGTGAAATGTGGCTCAAACTTCGTACGTAGCTAGGTTAGCTTAATTTTAAGCAACATTTAAATTTAATACTTTGTCATTTAACTTTCTTTTGATCTTAGTTGGTCAAATATGATTATATTTTATATCAATTTGGCTGTGTTGGATTTGGATTAAACTTGGGACAAAGCTAATCAAGTTCATTGTAAGCGACGTTTAAATCAACCAGTTTTGGATTTCATTTTTCGTTTGATATTTGTGGGTAACATGAGGTCCAAATTCGACAGAACAACATTGAAATCATTGGTGACCATCTGTCACCGAAAAAGGTCAAATCGAAAAGTTGTACATTCAAGCATTGCACATAATTCGTTTAGCTACAGATTGTTGGGGGTTTGAATCGACTTTCGGCGGGAGTTGTCCCTCGCAGAGTATACCCACCCATTCCACACAATTCATTCTCTTAGGCATATACTGGTTGGACAAATTCAACATACTTCTTTTTGAGAACTATTTTTATTTTTTACCCACCAAATGCGTACCTCTTACTTCATATGAATACCCAGTGATGGGCAAAATTTCCGAAGTGAATTTCGATATCATTATACGCATTCTTTATTACATTTCTCCATGCGTCCCAGTTTGGCCTGAGTCAGTCACTACCTCTGGGAGTCATGACAGATTTTATAAACTTTGGAGTTGACTTTGTGTAAGAGTTATGACTCAGACTCTGGAGTTGCACAAAAGAAAATAGGAAAAATAAGTGCTATATTGGCGCATGCTGGAAAAGAGTCGTCATGTCTATGTGGAAGTCGACTCCCAGAGTCAGTGACTCCGGAGTCACATATCGCTACCTCTGGGAGTCATGACAGATTTTGTAAACTTTGGACTTGACTTTGGGTAAGAGTCTGGAGTTNAGACTCTGGAGTTGCACAAAAGAAAATAGGAAAAATAAGTGCTATATTGGCGCATGCTGGAAAAGAGTCGTCATTTCTATGTGGGAGTCGACTCCCAGAGTCAGTGACTCCGGAGTCATATCGCTACCTCTGGGAGTCATGACAGATTTTGTAAACTTTGGACTTGACTTTGGGTAAGAGTCTGGAGTTATGCAAAACAAAATAGGTAAAACAAGTGCTATATTGGCGCATGATGGAAAAGTGTCATCATTTCTAAGTAGGAGTCGACTCGTAGAGTCATGACTCTGACTCCTAACCGGAAACGAGCCAGGATCATCAAATGACTCCCGACTCCGAAAAACCCTCTGCCAGAGTCATGTCAGTATCAGAGTAAGAGTCATGCTTTGTTACAATTTACTCTCAGTTTTGCGTGTGGAGTCACTGACTCTGGGAGTAATGATTGACTATGAGTCAGAGTCATTACGCTCAGAGTCAGTGACTCACCCTCAGGTCAGACTGGGAGTTTTGAAGAACACTAGCTCCAGACATCCTTTTTTGTATATTCATTGCAGTTTTGTAGTGTTCTCTATGACTTAGTCTGGAGTCATCACTCTGACACCCAGGGTTTTTTGAAGCAGGGTCATTTGCTGACTCTAACTTCTTTGCGGATGGCAGTCAGAGCGATGACACTAAGATTCGACTCATGGACTTCGAAGTCATGACTCTTTTCTGACATGTGCAAGTAAGCATATCGGACATATTTTCAGTAGTTTCTTTAATCTAATTTTACTATTAAATAAATAAATAAATAAATTTTAATTTCAGATTGTCCTACCCGATGTTCCAAAGGTTGTGTTATGTGACTCCGGAGTCACTGACTCTGGGAGTCGACTCCCACATAAAAATGATGACTCTTTTCCAACATGCGCCAATATAGCACTTATTTTTCCTATTTTGTTTTGTGCAACTCCAGAGTCTGAGTCATAACTCTTACACAAAGTCAACTCCAAAGTTTATAAAATCTGTCATGACTACCATAGGTAGTGACTGACTCAGGCCAAACTGGGACGCATGGAGAAATGTAATAAAGAATGCGTATAATGATATCGAAATTCACTTCGGAAATTTTGCCCATCACTGGGTATTCATATGAAGTAAGAGGTACGCAGTTAGTGGGTAAAAAATAACTAGTTCTCAAAAAGAAGTATGTTGATTCTGTCCAACCAGTAGCTGGTTTTCTCGCTCTACACAACCCTTCCTACAAACTACGGTCCAGGCGTCTTTCTCAGTTACAGAAAAGACTCCACACTCAGAAATTGAGAATTTAACTACTCCTATTTCAGTTTCTTAAAAATTTTTGTTTTTATACTGATTAAGTTCACTTTAATCTGTGCACTGATCTTTGTCCGTCTTTTCTGAAAGGAAAAATCACAGTATTATTCGCAAATTTTCTTTCATCTCCAATTTTTAATAGTATTTATGTTGCCGTTTTGTGGCTTCATTTGGAAATTGTCTGATGGGAGCTTAAGCAGAAAAAATTTTTCTTTCTTTCCATACACGTGTTATGTAGCGTGTTTAGATAAAAAATGGGTTCCAATTACCAACTTTCATTTTGTCAAAACTTCTTGGATCAATTTGAAATTTAGCTTGAGTGTGAAAAAAGCATTTNATCACAGTATTATTCGCAAATTTTCTTTCATCTCCAATTTTTAATAGTATTTATGTTGCCGTTTTGTGGCTTCACTTGGAAATTGTCTGATGGGAGCTTAAGCAGAAAAATTTTTCTTTCTTTCCATACACGTGTTATGTAGCGTGTTTAGATAAAAAATGGGTTCGAATTACCAACTTTCATTTTGTCAAAACTTCTTGGATCAATTTGAAATTTAGCTTGAGTGTGAAAAAAGCATTTNCAATTACCAACTTTCATTTTGTCAAAACTTCTTGGATCAATTTGAAATTTAGCTTGAGTGTGAAAAAAGCATTTTGATGATTTTTGAAAATATTCAAAAATAAAATTTGATGACTGTTTGAAATTTCACCACCCAACAAAGCTAAGATTTAAATTATTAAAATTATTGTGTTTTGTGTACCTCTTGTAATCTGGAGTGGCTTATTTCTGATAACCCAGCATTGGGCTGGTGATGATTTTGGTGTGAATGATATGTATGGCATGAATAAGTGTGAAAGCATTGACAAGATAAACGTAGGAAAGTTGAGTAGAAATACCCCATTCGCCACATTACAACCTGTAGCTATAATCGGAGCTAAATTCAAATCAGACAGAGCCACATAAATAATGCTTTAATAATGTTTTAATTAAATTAAGACAAGGCCTGAACCATCTTGTATACTATACACAAAGAATCATAGTTTCAACAGATTTGTAGGCAGATATTATCTCCACTGATGCCTATTTCGGTAAACTTTTGGCGTATAGCCATTTTGGCCTACAGGTTCCGGTTGCGCACGTGGTTTTCTTAGTGCCTTGGATGCTGCGTGGATGATACGTAGTTGGTCGAGAGGGGATGATGTTTTAGATGTTATAGCAGAACGTGAAACAACATTTCGACTCCTCGCACAGACAACCCACGACAATTTGAGCAAAGATTTCAAGAACTACACCGTAGATCCTACAACTCGCTATCCAAATTTGGTTCTAGGTACAGTGCTACAATCTCAAATAACATTTCTTTATGATTCGGACAATCAAGATACTACATTGTCAAGAAACTNAGGTACAGTGCTACAATCTCAAATAACATTTCTTTATGATTCGGACAATCAAGATACTACATTGTCAAGAAACTGTGCTAATGCACTCAATCAACAAAAGAATGTTCCAACAATACAACGGAGTAATTCTATGAACAGCAAGAACAAGCCTCAAGCACGTCCAGGAGTAATCAAGCGAACAGGAAGTATGAATACGATGAGTTCAACTAGATACCAAAGTAAGTCAAATTCTCTTTTATTTGAAAATACCCATTATATTCTATTCATTCCGCNTAGGTACAGTGCTACAATCTCAAATAACATTTCTTTATGATTCGGACAATCAAGATACTACATTGTCAAGAAACTCTGCTAATGCACTCAATCAACAAAAGAGTGTTCCAACAATACAACGGAGTAATTCTATGAACAGCAAGAACAAGCCTCAAGCACGTCCAGGAGTAATCAAGCGAACAGGTAGTATGAATACGATGAGTTCAACTAGATACCAAAGTAAGTCAAATTCTCTTTTATTTGAAAATACCCATTATATTCTATTCATTCCGCGAGTTAGATTTAATTGCACCAAAATTGGGTGCTGGTGCGAATGGAGTTGCTGACTGTAATGGAGGGCGGGTACTCATCAGAAAAACATGTTTTTGCGTAACTAAGTTCTCAAAACTTTTTCAATTGTTTCTTTGAAAATTTTACATGGCTAACTATTTTTATGTTGTTTGTGCAGATATAGTTGATCTTGGAAGTATTGGGAAAAATATATCAGAACTAAATATTAGAATCAAAAATTAATACTGGGATCAAAGTCTGTAAAACATTTTTATGATTGAATTTGGCAAATCACGTTCATATATACCCTGGAAACTACCCTTCCAGTTCCCAACACTGGGTAATCTTCTTATTGCCTGGGAAAGTTTGACAAAAAGTGTGTGCTTTTTACGCAAATTGGGCTTTGCATGACGAAGTCTTATATCCCCGGGATTGCCACCGGTGTGAGGAATCATAAACATCTTTTTCTGGGCATTGGTCTAAAAAATTTATTGAAAATTTAGGAAAACTGCTAATGCAGTTCTATTGGAAATGCTTTATTCTATGCCCATGCCATAACCCAGGTTCATAGGTCTGAACTGCTGGCCTGTAGCCAATTTAAAATAAAATCGGGAAATTGATAAAATGGGAAAAACCGGAAACAAAATGGGGGCTACCAGTGTGCGATATCACACACATGGGGAAAAATTGCCTAATGTAATAAATCTCAATATTATAAGTAATTATATGAATAAATAAAGCTGGCAACATTTAAGTTTTGCAATTTTTTTCTAATTTTCTCATTTTTTCTCTTTACCACACAATTCCGCAGTTTACGATACCTCATACCGGTGGCCCTTGAATTAAATCCTAATAGGTGACTTTCTTGGGGATATTGGAAGGAATATTACATATGACCTGNCAACATTTAAGTTTTGCAATTTTTTTCTAATTTTCTCATTTTTTCTCTTTACCACACAATTCCGCAGTTTACGATACCTCATACCGGTGGCCCTTGAATTAAATCCTAATAAGGTGACTTTCTTGGGGATATTGGAAGGAATATTACATATGAGCTATAAAAAAGTGAGCATATAATATGAAATGACTTTGAAAGAAACTTTCAGAATAATTAATTTTTTATCATTATGANGTAAAAAAGTGAGCATATAATATGAAATGACTTTGAAAGAAACTTTCAGAATAATTAATTTTTTATCATTATGATTTACTGTTCCTTCCAGACATTCGTCCATGAACTGGAGAATAATTAATTAAGACTCAAGAAGATAAAGTATGATTAAATTATATTAACTTTCGTGATTTTATTTTAGATAGAGGAATTGAAAGGTTAGACATAGACTTCCTGGTGGATTGGTTCAGGGGGATTGTCAAGCAATACGGAATAGATGTAACTGGGATCCACGATATATTCGTCCGTGGACATGTACTCTGTGCAACAATACATTGTTTTCGACCTGATCTTATTCCAGACTATCCATTCCCACCAGAAATTGAGGAAGGGATTGAACCCACAGATGTTGCAGCATTTAGAAATCAAATTGCATTTGATTTTCTCGAAGATGAATTTCAACTAAAACAAGTAAGACATGCTTAAAAAAAAGAATCAAGACAATTGTAAAAATTCATTTAAATGACGAAACGGTCTCCAAGGAGCATCAAAAGAGCAAATTCGCACATCAACAAGGAAAGTGTGAAATAAGCTCTAGCACTTGATTGGCGCGTTCGAGTGTTCCAATCAAACACACATCTCGCTTACATATAGTGGTTTTAGCTTAATGTCACCTCCGAGAGAGCCAAAAAATCGGTAGACAGTAGGCGGAGTTGACAGTAGCCGATAATGGCAACTGACTAATACTTCATAGATTAGGTGACATAAACCGAAGTTTCTGGTTTTAGAGACGCATTTTATGATACGATACCGTTTTCGATTTATTTTACAACTTTTGAAGTTATTACCTGAATTTGGAATACTCTAAAAGCAAATTACTTCTTAAAGTAATCAGCAAGTTTTTTCGCAATATGCCAGAAAAATGGCTGTGAGATATTATCGTGTCAGAAACTCCCAAAATATTGGTACTTGTTTGCAAAGTTCTTCACTTTGAGGGGATTTGAGCATAAGACTCAATGTCCACTACTGTACTCATAAATGAGACAGTAGACTCCTTACCTGGCAATGAATGACCAGGAAGGAGAGTTCGGAGTTGTATTGAGTTTGAGAACAGGATTGCCCAACTAGGCTCTGTAGCACAAATGGTTAGTGCGT
>NIPM01000367.1:0-190761 GCA_002738285.1 Holacanthella duospinosa | reverse complement strand
AGTATGTTGTATTATTTGGCCTATGTATCCAGTCTAGGCTGGCTCAGTGGTACATTTCCCATTGTGACAATAGACCTAAGCAGTGTGCTGCCATTACTGGTCTCGATCGGTGTCATACGTTGAGCTAGACTAAAATTCTAGCACTGGTTTAAGAGCTGTTTCTGATGAATTTTCAGTTAATTAAGCACTACGAGAAGGTTATACCCACCCTGCCCATATGTTCGTGATTAGGCGCCTCAACCAAAGTCATATGCTAAGCTGCCGAAAAGGGCCTAACCTCCAGCAGAATAAGATAAATGCCAATAGCTCATCCCCCTTCATGCAAAGGAAGTAAAGAATGCATTTTAGTAGAACCAGGTTAACAGATACCTGAAAAAGGTATGTTTCGAATTAGACGTAAAACGAGAGGGCCTGGGTTGAAGCAGCAAAAATACTAAAAGCATGTCTGCGGGATTCCTAGATAAAGTCTGGATTTGACGAAAACCAAAAAGTCCACTAAATACATCTTCAACCAATTATTTGCGTATGCTATACAAGCAGATGAATTTTGATTAGTATATTTTTAAGACGTATTTTCTAGTACACAATATTCGGCTAAGACAACCAAGTAACAAAAATGCATATCAGAACATATTAATAATAAAAGTCTCAACAAACTAAATTACTAAAGTAGGAATTCGTAATAGTGTCACTTGATACAGTGAAATTTGTACTAGGTGATCCCTAAAAGTGAAGCTTATTACATTTGAGAAGAAACAAACATAAATTTCGATGCATCGCTTGTAGTTGACGCCAGCAAATCTGTATGCATTATGTCGATCATGACAATTAGTGTAGTCAATATATTTTGTAGCGAGAAATGCAAACTCGATAAATAGCCAGAGGAAACTCGGCGTACCCGTTTATTAAGTTTTAGAGTGTTTGTCTGATTTTGTTGCTCTCCGTGTTAGTTTCGTCAGTATACCTATTTATATAGTTTACAACTTAACCGCACAGTTTATTGTTTGATGAATTTGATCCATTTCTAACCCTAATCGTAACGAAATACTAGGTCGAAAACGACAGGGAAAGTAATTACAAGTTAAAAACACTACAAACTCAAAATCTTTGACAAATTTTGATTAAGTTGACAAAATTTGAAAAATTCTGACATAATTTAACATCCATTTGTAGTTTGTAACCCAGTATTTTGTTGAAACCCAGATTAGGGTATTTCGTATATTGATAAACTTTATAAAATTCCTGATGTTATGTAACATCCATTCGTATTTTTTCCATTCAAATTAGTCTAGTTTACTTTGTAGCCGAAGAGTTTTCATGATAATCGGATTCGGCTATTTATTAATTCACTAAATTGATAAAATTTCTGACGTAATTTGACACTCATTCGTAATTTTCCCCTTTCAAATGGTCAAGAAGTGTAGGTAGCCACCTGGAATTTTGATAATGCCCTGAATCGGGGATTTCTTAAATTCCTGACTTGATTCTACATCTACTGACCCACTCGTAATTTTTTCCATTGAAATCGAGCAAATTTTGTTTCCGAATGCTAATTTTTCAAAATGAGGTTCAGGCAAATTAAGTAATCGAAGGACTGAAATGTATTTAAGTTAAACACATTGCTAAACGTTTTTGTGTATCAAACATTTCACTCTTCAGTGACATGGTATTCAGATTTTGTGATTGCAGTAAAATTTCTACAAAAAACAAACTCAACATAAATTCCCGAAAAAATTTGCAAACTTTTTTGAACTTTTTGGGCATTTTTATATAAATCTGGTTGTGATAAGTGTGCGCAAATAAATTTTCACCTTCTCCTTGGAATCCCTTTGTGTCATTGACTGAATATCCAAGTTCGCTTGCTGCTTTAAGGAAGTAGTTAGCCATATACGTTTGTCTTGATTTTTCTACGTGAATTGGACCTCCACGTCCATGAAGTTTGTCTATGTGACATAACCAAAATTAACTTATGGTATATACAAAAATTTACAAACTTACCGTCAGGATACGCCCCATCATAGTTCTCGAGAGATTTAAAGTATTTTAATAAGTTATCATAAGCCCACTCCTGGTTTCCTGTTATGTTAGCCCAGTTGTCATAGTCGTTGGGGTTTCCACGTTGGTAGATCATGAAGTTCAAATTACTCGAACCGCCAAGGCCTGAAACAAAATCAGATGAAGCAAGATTTATTCCCTGAGATTAATGCCATTTAAGTCGTGACATTGTTGCGATACACTACGATACTTCTCAACGCTAACAAGTTCGTCACAGTCTTTGCTAACTAATCTGGTCGTATAGCTATTGTGGTCTAAAATGAATATAAGATCCAACAGAGTGTATAATTAATTATGCATGGTGAGATCAACATTGAGTCCAACAAAATTTTAATAGGACAATAATCATTCTAAACAAATTCTATAAAACATTAAAAAAGTGACTCTACATGGATAAATAATACCAAAAAAATGAGGTGATTGAAAGGATTTTAACCGCGTAAAATTAACACCATTGGTCTAGAAAATCAACTATTTTGTCCTGCAGAAGAAATTACTCAAGGAGAGATTCTAAACAATAAACTGACTATGAATGGTAAAAAAAATTAGGGAATTGAAAATCCCATAGGGACATATTATTGTTAGCTAATTATAAAAAAATTTTTTTTTACTCTTCCGAGTTTGACTCAAAAATTTTATGGGAATAGTGGTTTTTCCTAAATGAATTTTCACCTAACTTATTCAAAATACGATTTTTTGTAAGCGTATGTTCTTTATTCAATTAATTGCTCTGTTAGAACGCCTGGACGATTTATTTGTATTTGCGAAACTAGTTTTCACAATTACCAACCGAAATGTTTTTAATTGTGAAATAAAGGTGTTATAATTGTGAAAAGTTACAGAAAATCAATTAACGTTAATTTCCGATTTACACTTTATTCATTAGGGGTAGAGAAGAACATACTAACGTTAATAATGTAAATTAGAACAAGGTTCGCTTTTCTGGTTATTTATTGAAGGCTTCAGAAGTTAATGGTTTAATTACTTTGGAACTCATCCTGCTGCTATGTGTTTGGTCCCTTGGATTCTTAAGAAATTTAAGTATGAAATTGAAGTGTTTGAACTCATGCCCATACCATTGTGATTTAAAATTTCACAATTGCCACACACTTGATGACTTTTGTGTGGTAAATATAAAGTAAGATTAATTAATTTAAAATTTGACAAATAAATGATTTGGAATTGGAAAGTTACTGTAGTACTTCTAGTCTATCGATTGGCAAAGCTTGAAAACATTAAAGCCAACGCGGTCACAGTTTCCAAGTTTGAAATCCTGTTCCGGAACTCTGCTTTCGCATTTTTTTGTGTCTATTACATTTACAATTAAACAAAAAATAGAAAACCTTTTCATCTGATTTTCATCAGAGTCCATGGAGACNACATTTACAATTAAACAAAAAATAGAAAACCTTTTCATCTGATTTTCATCAGAGTCCATGGAGACCGTTTGTTATCGCTTCGCTTTATAGGGTCGCCCAGTTTTGGTGTTTGGCATGGGAGATTTTTGGGAGAAAATTTGGGACCGTTCTTCGTTAATTAAAAGTCATTTAAAAATATTTGGTCACGTTTTTGTTTCTCATGACAACAATCCATAGAGAACTAAATGTACACAACGGTCCCAAATTTTCATCGAACGATTAATTACAAGCCATAAGCCTTAAGTTTCAGAGAACCTGGCAGTGCCATTAAATTGTATATTTTAAATGGGGCCTATGCGGCTTCGCAAGAAATTTTAATAAATAAATATTGCACCTATAACACAAGCCATTGAAACTTACCTGTTCCACGTGGCCAGTACATTACCTGTAAATTAAGGTATCATGAGTTATTTTAAATTACAAATTTAACATCAACTCAATAATTTTATTAATCTCACATTATTTTTGAGCAAATGGCAGGAGTCATTTTGAGGTAGTGTTTGGTACATAAGATCCGTGCTATTATTAAAAGTATGCCATTAGTGTTTTCACCTTTAAACTTTTGCTGTTCAATTTTCATTATTATAATAATTTCAAATTTTTTGTTCGAGATTTAGACGCTGTTACCTTGGACACCGTTGTAGCGCTCCAGCGGACGCCGGAATGTAAGAAAGTGGATGTGGATCTCCTCCAAGTTCAAGTAGTAAGACGTGATTATGGAGTGAGAGCCGATTAGCCACTACTGCACCAGCACTTCCTCCGCCAACTAAATTTAGATAGAATTTTAGAAATATGTTTGATATTTCTATGAGGTTTAAAATATTTTGCAGAATTTTAAGTAAAAAAGCATTTTATTGGCGAGTCATTAGGGAATAGTAAGGGCTTTCCCTTCAATGTGGTAATTTGGTAAAAGTTGGTAATTGGGAGAGTTTACCACTTTTTACTGACTTTTACCGAAGAAAAATCCAATCAATAAAATGACAATGCCAATTTCAAAATTTTAACCAGCTCAGGAGCTTGATTTTTTTTATTTACCAAATTCGATTAAACAAAAACTTGTTTACTTCTGATGGGCATTTTGAATCTCCCGCGGATTCACTAAAACAACTTTGAATCTTAGAAAGTGTCGTACCAATTGATTTTGGTGAAAATTTTCACAATACTGGAATTTATTTAACCAAGATTTTTACCAACTTTACCAGCTTGAAGGGTATACTTCTAGTGTATTTGAAAATCCGATTTAATGTTGTGGAGATATAATATAATTCAATCAAACTAAGGTTATAATTCTCAAAAACCAAAATGCATTAATTAACTATACACACTAAAAAAATGATTCTTAAATTAAACGAACCAATGAAGGATATTGATTACATTGGAATGCACAGACGGCGAAGAGCTGACGACAAGAGTAGTAATAAGACAAATTATAACGTTACGCCTGGAAGTAGTACCTGGCAATTTTCTTTCTACTACATCAGCCGAATTATGATCTTCTGTTGTGAATCCCGGTTACTAGTGTATTCATATTTTACAAAAGAAATGCCGCCAAGATTATCCCTTGAGGTAAGAAATTACATTGTACAAAGGTTTTACGCCAACGAATGTTTAGGGTGTCATAGATTTGCCAGTATAATTAAGGACTACACTGACAAACTTCACAAATACGTGTTACCATTCCTCGAACACAAAATCCGATATGGACAAGGTTAATACAAAAGTATCCGATATAGTATACACAAGTTTTTCATAAAACTTTTCGACACTTTACCATTATCGATAATTTATCCAAAATTTCTGATATTAACCCGATGATGTGCCCATGTACGCGGTGGGATAGGAGTATTAAATACTCTAGTTAACTGTCGCAGTAACAGCAGCAAGAGAAGTAATAAAAACTACTGTATTCGTTTCTTCGTTATCTGTAGCTGAATTTATGACAGTAGGTTATGAAAATGTTACCTAACAACCATTAGTGGAACATTACCTTGGACAAATGCTTCACCGAAAAGAGAAAACGTAAAATATTCTTTAGATGTATGGGCACGGCAGACCGTAAATAAGAAATATGAATCAGATTTCCACGGAGACAATTCCGTCCACAAGCTGAACTAAGAATAATTTCAAAATTTAATGGGTAGAATTCTTGTCGTTCAATTTGAAGAAAATTATGTTATAGGGAAAAGTAAAAGTAGGCGGAAAGTTAATACGTTCACTCTNCTTGTCGTTCAATTTGAAGAAAATTATGTTATAGGGAAAAGTAAAAGTAGGCGGAAAGTTAATACGTTCACTCTTATCTACATAATCTTTTTTCATCCAAATCTCTCGGTGAAGTATAGCTAGCGAAAAAGGGATCCCAAAAAATTTTCGTGTACGNTAATCTTTTTTCATCCAAATCTCTCGGTGAAGTATAGCTAGCGAAAAAGGGATCCCAAAAAATTTTCGTGTACGGTAGTAAACACTCCGCGCAAAGTTTTTCCATCGCAGAATCCTATGGTTGAGCATAGAGGGTCTGTTTTCTGAAACGGTAGAAAGCTTGCATAAATGGGTAGCAGAATCTCACCAAACTTTGGTAGTACAGTGCACGACGTTTATAAAAGCTTCCTTTATAAGAACATTCGGGTTATAAGAGCAGCGTTTTGCGGGTTTGGTTTGCTCTAATGCATTTAGCATGGGACATTAACGCGTTATAAGAACAACACGTGTATAAGAGCAAAGCGGTTATAAAAACTACCTTTTGCTTGGTAATTTTTGAAGCGGGAGTTGGATGTAAGAGCAAAAGTCAAATCTCAAACAAAAATAATCTTTTTACATCTTCAATTTCTAAAAGTACCACTTGAAATCATTTCGGTTGAAATGTCGTTCTTATAAAATCTTTACAAAACTTTAAATAAGAATTAAACAATTGCAATTTTTGACGAAATTGTCGACGATAGTTACAGTTGATAACTTTAAGATATTTACTATAGTATAGATTTTCTTTTTATAAATTTTGAAAAAAAAAATTTTTTTGTCATTTACTTTTTATAAGAACATCCTGCTCTTATAAGCGTTGTAAGAACAAACGGTTATAAGAGCAGCATTTCCAGGCGACGGAGGGCAGCTCTTATAACCGTCGTGCACTGTAATTAAAACCATCTAGTATCAGTAAACAAGTATCGGCTTTGTCGTGGTTTCAGAGCTGGGTGATTAATGAATTTTCTGTTGGGATTAAAGATTAGGGATTACATTTTTTGAATAAGCGGATTAGAATTAGGGATTAAGGATTAACCTTTTCTCCAGATTGGGATTAAGCCAGGATTAATTTCCCACTATTATTTGCGGGATTAAGGATTATGGATTAATTAATCTGGATGAATTTCGTGATTAGGGATTAAAAAATATTTTTTTTTTACTNAATATTTTTTTTTTTACTTTTTTTTGTTTTGATTCAGCAATTTTGTAAATAATTTTTTTTTGCAGTCGAATCAAACTTGTGATGATACAACTATTTTAATATTCCGGTTAAAATGATGACAGTATCTATATTATAAGACAAGTTTGTCTCATTGTTACGTTTCTTAAGGATTTTGTTTATTTTAGTAGTATATGTTTCATTCTGACTAAACAGTTCATTAATTTTTACTCAGTTAATGATGCTTGTTTGCATTGGGGATACTTCATAAAATAAAAAATTAGGTTTATAAACTATCAATTTATTGAAAATGTCATTTATATAGATAATTTCGTTTCGTGTGTTAAAATAACACCCCCAAACGAAAACACGTTCAACCGGAGCAGATGACGCTAGCGAAGTGTCCAATTTAGGAAACAATTCCATATTGTTAGATCACTATGCGTTGATCAATCTTTAACTAATGTTGAAAATATTTCATACATTCCAATTCTATTAGCTTATTTGACATCTCTTATTTAAAACAAATACCATCCTTGGAAAGAAATGTTACATATAACTGACTTTGGGAACAATAGACTGTTGAACAACTATAGCCAAAACAAAATTTCTCCCACAGTTCAAGTTTTTGTGCAGTATCCACCGAACTTTGTAATTTAGATGTGAACTGACAGCGAAAACAGCTTCCTGGCATCGTGCAGGGTGAAGTTGGTAAATTGACTTAANAATTCTATTAGCTTATTTGACATCTCTTATTTAAAACAAATACCATCCTTGGAAAGAAATGTTACATATAACTGTCTTTGGGAACAATAGACTGTTGAACAACTATAGCCAATACAAAATTTCTCCCACAATTCAAGTTTTTGTGCAGTATCCACCGAAGTTTATAATTTAGATGTGAACTGACAGCGAAAACAGCTTCCTGGCATCGTGCAGGGTGAAGTTGGTAAATTGACTTAAGTACTATCTCATACATTTCAAGCTGTTTTTTGTTAAATTCAGAATTTTAATCCAGTTGGATTAATTGATTCATCCCAATTGGATTAATCTGAAAGTGTGGATTAGAGATAATGGATTAAAATTTATAATCCGCTTTCACAGGATTAAGGATTATGGATTAATTTCTTGAAGAGAACTTAGCAGGATTACGGATTGCGGATTATTAATCCTTAATCCGGATTACTAATCCGTTAATCCTTAATCTGGATTATCCCAGCTCTGCGTGGTTTCTCAATATTTTTATATTATTGTTTACAACACTTTGCCTCACTTCGAAATAGCATATATCCAAAAGTTCACCACTTTCTATTTGAAATATTTTAGAAGAAAAATTTTCACAAAATTAAAAAAATATTTTTTTTTGTGAATTAACAAATACAGATAATCTGTATAATTGTTATTCATACACTAAAAATTGTAACACTTTACGCAATTCAATTACTTCGTTTACGTGCTCATAGAACTTTTGTAAAAGAATAAATTGAAAGACATACTCATGTAAAAATTAGAAATAATTACTGCAAGTATGATTTCAAATAAATAATTTTGAAAAAACAAAAAAACAATTTTTGAGTTTGCTTTGTAAAGGATAACCGTTTGGCCTTAAATCTTAGTTTGAAGTGTTCCGCGAGCGCATACGCCTAAATTTCTCAGTCTCGTTGACATTTATTGAAGTTGAATGGATAAAGTAATTTGTCATATAAATTCTCACTGTGCATACATACTCTTTGAGTTTTGTTTTGTCAAATATTCTTGTCTAATTGATTATACAGTGTGTTCAAATAAGAAGGCGAAATTCTGGGACTAGAGTTTTAAAAACTGTCACAAATTAGGTTGTTCCAACACTTTTTAACCAAAGAAAATTTAAATAAACTTTCGAAGAGTGTGACAAACANTACGGATTGCGGATTATTAATCCTTAATCCGGATTACTAATCCGTTAATCCTTAATCTGGATTATCCCAGCTCTACGTGGTTTCTCAATATTTTGATATTATTGTTTACAACACTTTGCCTCACTTCGAAATAGCATATATCCAAAAGTTCACCACTTTCTATTTGAAATATTTTAGAGGAAAAATTTTCACAAAATTAAAAAAATATTTTTTTTTGTGAATTAACAAATACAGATAATCTGTATAATTGTTATTCATACACTAAAAATTGTAACACTTTACGCAATTCAATTACTTCGTTTACGTGCTCATAGAACTTTTGTAAAAGAATAAATTGAAAGACATACTCATGTAAAAATTAGAAATAATTACTGCAAGTATGATTTCAAATAAATAATTTTGAAAAAACAAAAAAACAATTTTTGAGTTTGCTTTGTAAAGGATAACCGTTTGGCCTTAAATCTTAGTTTGAAGTGTTCCGCGAGCGCATACGCCTAAATTTCTCAGTCTCGTTGACATTTATTGAAGTTGAATGGATAAAGTAATTTGTCATATAAATTCTCACTGTGCATACATACTCTTTGAGTTTTGTTTCGTCAAATATTCTTGTCTAATTGATTATACAGTTCAAATAAGAAGGCGAAATTCTGGGACTAGAGTTTTAAAAACTCTCACAAATTAGGTTGTTCCAACACTTTTTAACCAAAGAAAATTTAAATAAACTTTCGAAGAGTGTGACAAACAATCATTCTTTTTATTTTTTAAACTTGTTGCACACAAAATATTATTTATGTCTACTTGATTATACACACTCTCCTATACTTAAGTGAGAATGAATTATACATATTGCCATAGACGAAGGTGGTTTTCCACCAAGCGCATCTAGCAGCTTTGTGCTCTTAGTTTGCTGTCGAGGCAGCAAACTTCGAGTAGACAACTGCGAGTTTCCACCGCGATACTGCATGTTTCCAATAGATATTTTTACGAGATAAAACTGCCCATTGCACGCAGCAGAAAATGTTNGGTAAGAAGTCTACTGTCTCATTTATGAGTACAGTAGTGGAGATTGAGTCTTATGCTCAAATCCCCACAGTTTGCTGTCGAGGCAGCAAACTTCGAGTAGACAACTGCGAGTTTCTACCGCGATACTGCATGTTTCCAATAGATATTTTTACGAGATAAAACTGCCCATTGCACGCAGCAGAAAATGTTGCTGCGTCTTCTCAGATAGTGGAAACATCTGCACAGAAAACTGCTTCAGCCAACTGCCTCATCTCTACTCATCAGCTGCCCCACACTGAACCTAACCTATCATACCGACTAGGGTAACGAATGACTCTGACTCAGTGACTCTGACTCATCGATTCTTTGGAGTCACTGATTATGAGTGACTCTAATTCAATAGAGAAATGTGAGTCAGTGAGTCGTGAATCTGAGTCACCTGACTCGTGAGACTTTTCACATTCCCCACATTCTCGTGCTCTTCTGCAGATGCGTGGACTATTACCCACGTTATTAAGTATAGTATTCTAAACGTGTCGTCATAATTCAAACTAATTGATTAATAGAAATACTTACCACTTCTTAGTGTTTCAGGTGATCAAAAAAGATTTATGTGGGAAAATTAACTTTTTTTCAAAGTTGCTGTTTGGTTCAGATGAGCAGCAAAAATATAGCTGCGGCAAGAAATGTGAGAGAAAGATCTGCGGTATAAAACTGCGGCAGGAAATTGCATTGGTGGAAACACCGAAGTAACAAAATGCAAGCATAAAACTACGAGATTCGGCTTGATGGAAAAGCCCCAATAGGCTATACATATTTGAAACCAACGTGGGTTATTGAGTATTTTATTTTGTAATTGAGATATTCATAAGGAGCATAGCCCTAAAAAAATGCCAGCAGATACAGAAGTGTAGATGACAATGCCGGCGAGAAGTTTAAAAAGTTCTTTAGCCTTTCTCTATTTCCAACTTACCAGAAATACAGAGTCTTAGAACAACAAGACAAATGAAAGCGAAATTTTTTGCGACCTTGGAAGTTATGCTAGAGGTGCAAAGTAAAAATAGGATAATGCGCCGCATACCGAGAGTTTCTTTGTTTTGTTTTTTAAAAGACTCACTGTACAAAGCCATTTTTTATTCTTCCAAATCACAGGACAGTACAGGAATAATTATTTCGAGTATGGTTTGTTTAGGACCCGGCGGTTTACAATCCAGCAGAGTAAACTATATAGTCTAAAATTTATAAGGATTAAGAAACACTTGTAAGGATCCAGAACATGACATTTGATTAGCCATAAAAAATTTATACGTGGAAATTCACTCTAAAACATTTAGTTTCCCACAAGCACGACAAATGGTAGCACCAGTAAACTAAGTGTGGTGTTTTTATAACTTTCCCAATTATCAATTCCAAAATAATCTTTTGTAATCCTTAGAATTAATTTTAAATGGTTGAAGTCTTTGAGTCATGAGTCATTGACTCGGACTCTGCAAATTTTCAGCTTGACTTCTGAGTCAGTGCTTCGGCTCCGTAGCCAAAAAAAAATTTTTTTATAATGATCTTTAAACTATTACAATATTTATCTCCAAATAATGACCGTTTTTGTAGCGGAAACAATAACCAAAAGCTATTCAAAACTTACATCCTACCTTCCTAAAGTAATAAACAGTATGTGCAGTGTACTTTGTTTACAAAACTTGATATGTATGACTAACTTGTTTATTCGTCCTGGATATTTTTTATCAGTTTGAATAGAGTAAAATTTATTTAGTAAAGAACGATAACTCGTTATATCAGACCAAATGTGTATAAAATCCGAAATTTTGGCTCCCCAAACGGATGTACTATAACCGAAGNCAAAAGTAATAAACAGTATGTACAGTGTACTTTGTTTACAAAACTTGATATTCATGACTAACTTGTTTATTCGTCCTGGATATTTTTTATCAGTTTGAATAGAGTAAAATTTATTTAGTAAAGAACGAGAACTCGTTATATCAGACCAAATGTGTATAAAATCCGAAATTTTGGCTCCCCAAACGGATGTACTATAACCAAAGTACACTGTAATTCAATAATTTATGCACACAACACATTACAACCTGGCGTTGTTTTTCATAAAATATTGGGTTGTAACAAAGTTACAATATGATTATTCAAAATTTTCACAATAAATTATTTTGACCCTGGAGTCAACTTCATGACTCCGACTCCGAAACGAGTAGTTTGTTCTCTGAAGAATATAGGAGGACGTCTAGAAGTCGGAGTAGGAGCCATGATGAACAATAGTCCAACAGTATGTACTTTTAAAGTATATTAATTAAAATTTTTAATCATACCTACAATGAAGTCGTAAACTTCATAATGTGTCGAATTGTAGAATTGCGGAGTTTGAGCTTGAAGAAAATCTGCGTAATAATAAAAAGAATGTGTAAGGAGTAGTAGGGTTGGTACTGCGACAACTCCTCTCAATACTAGTTCCAAAAGTTTTGGGGTAAGAAGTGGAATTCGGATAAAATTAGCCAATCGGATAAGCTGTTGAGCAGGAACCATTTTCGTGTATTTAGATAGAAACACAGTAGTGGACTGACGGATTCCTCACGAATGAAATTTAAATATATTTCAATGTCTCGTTAACTACCAGTTCTACCTTGTGGGACTGTGAAAACCGGAAATTCTGTGGGAACTTTTTGTAAGAGAATTTGTGTCATCACTTACACTTGGAAACAAGTGATGTCTATCACCACGATCAAAAGCAATATTTGTCACTTGCGTGCAAAAAATACAATTTTTTACAGTTTCAAAATATTTAACACATTGTATCTTAAGAGTTATGGCGATTAAGACACCTAATGAAATTATGTCTTCATTTATAATTAAATTTTGTTTAATGTTATTATTTGTCCTTTTACTCATGGACAAATCGAAGAAGTACCTTTCATTTGATGGATAAGAGTATAAGGCCATGTGAAAAGGAATGAGAACTTATACGTGCAAAAAGTTAATTACGCCTGTCGATTTCGTTAATCACGGCATCAAAATGTAATAAAATTTCTGTAAAGGAATCTTTTAGATTAAAAAAACATATATTTATGTGTCTAGCATTATCGTTCCACGAATTCCATTATTCCACGTAATTATCGTTCCACGAAGATACGGCGCACGAAGATACGGCTCACGAAAATACGGTGCGAAAAATACGGCACCGAAATTACGGTGCCGAAATTACGGCGCCGAAATTACGGCGCCATAATTACGGCACCGAGAATACGCTGCCTGGAAAATACGGCGCATGGAAAATACGGCGCTTGGAAAATACGGCGCCTAGAAAACTAATATGTTGTCGCTGATCACGGATATTCAAAAATATTTCACAGGAAACGTATAGAAAAAAAGTTACCAATTTTTGAAATGTCAAAAAGTTGAGAGCTTTTTCCTTGCCTATCTACCGGATGAGTTGATGTTATATGTTATATGTATATATATATATATATCATTCAAAAACGTAGCAAAAACGTTTAGCTAAATGTTTTGCGTGATTNTATCATTCAAAAACGTAGCAAAAACGTTTAGCTAAATGTTTTGCGTGATTGCGCAAGCCACGAGTATGTTATCTCCGGGACGCCATAACCTTCGCGACATAGTTAGTGAGGAATGCAATAACAAATCAATACTGATTTTGTGTGTTTTTCATGTTTCTTCGAGATCTTTATAATCCATGTTTCATGCGCCGTATTTTCCATGTGCCGTATTATCCAGGCGTTGTATTTTCCAGGCGACGTAATTTCGGTGCCGTAATTTTGGCACCGTAATTTCGGCACCGTATTTTCCGCGCCGTATTTTGGGCGCCGTAATTTCTTGCGCCGTATTTTCATAGAATCAGGAATCATATAGCCTAGTACATTATGGAAAAGTACAATCCAAAAATAAGTACATTATGGAGAAAGTCTTAAATGTAGAAGGCATGTACACTGAAGAGCAATAGTCTCTATACATGAAGGAAATGAGTTAGATGTGAGTTATAACGGAATAAGATAAGGGGGTTGCAATCTCCTGATTTTTTGTGTTACAGTTAACTTTTTCCATGTAGAGAGACTTTAGCCCTGTATAAAAAATTAGGGAGTTCCTACCAATCTCATCACTTTCTAACTCACAACTAACTTACCTGTATTTCTGAACTCCAGTATAGATATAAATTACGTAGGAATACGTTGAAACCGCGAACCTACAATAGCCGCTATTAGACGCATAGATATTTAGAGATACATGCACTCGCAGAGTGACACAGATAGGTATGCAGAGCTAAGTAGAGTTAAAATACATTTGCTGACCGCTGAATTTTAGTTATGATAGAAAAAATTTCCTTTGGACGTTAATAAACTCAGGAGTTACCTTTAATATTTTTCTTTTTTTCCTTTCGATTTCTTCTCTTCATTAAAGAAAATACCAGAGACAATTTTGAAATCTTGGTCTCGTGTTACGTGTGTAACAAAATGTTACAATTGTTTAGCCATAATTTTAAATTATGTTAGCAAAGAAGTTAACAAAAAAAAACGTGCCGCTGAGCTTATTAAAGTGCTCATTTTGCACAGTGAAGTTTTAATCTATTATAGTCTAAAATTACTTTTTTATACTGTGCATACTGTTGACAGAAAAACAAACATGAATCAATTCGGTTGATGGATGAACTGAATAATAGTTTATGCCAAATGAATCTGGGTTGTTAAAAATTTATGTTAAATGACAAATTTCTTTATGCGCACATGTAAGTGATACCTGAGCTAAACCGACAGTTTTAGCAAGAGCCCTTGCTTTGGCTTTGACAAAAAACATCCCTTTGTTTAATCGCATTTATCATAGTAACATGAAAAACTGGCAACAATCCACGTAAACTGTTACTTGAAGTTTAATCTAATTTTTAGCTAATCCGCACCTTCGAATCAGGAATCGAAGTTGGATTTAAAGTGGAAATTCATAGCTTGTTTAGTCTTTTTTTTTTAGAAATAAAGAACTTTAACACTTTAAAAGTTCAATTCAAAAGAATTGGTGATTTACAAAATGTTTTTGATTACAGTTTTGATCTAACAATAATAGAGCATCAAATCTACTTGGACAAATTGTTGCCATGAATTGCCCTGTCACAAATCACCATTGTTGCCATGAACAGAGTCTAATAATTCCTATCGAACTAGCTTTCAGAGCTAATNGCCCTGTCACAAATCACCATTGTTGCCATGAACAGAGTCTAATAATTCCTATCGAACTAGCTTTCAGAGCTAATGTTTTACCTCTGACATTCCAAATGTACAAATCCAAAAAATCAGACTTAAATAAACGAATTTGAATTTTTGTCGATTTCTTCGGATTCTGTTATGAACAGAGTATGACNATGTTTTACCTCTGACATTCCAAATGTACAAATTCAAAAAATCAGACTTAAATAAACGAATTTGAATTTTTGTCGATTTCTTCGGATTCTGTTATGAACAGAGTATGACTCACTTCTAGAAATTTTCAATCGAGGAGTTTACCCCAGATATGTTGATAATTTGCTAGACTCAGTCCGTCTAGCTAGCGGTCGATGATCATCGTTTTTGTGCTGCTTTTCTGTAGATAGCAGGGATAGGTTTTGTTATGGTTTGAATATTGCGCCCTTACTTGCATCATTTAGGGTTGAAAAAAAGTATATTTACTGCTGCATAAACTCAGCCCTCATCTTATTGGGATAAAAGTTTATTTTTATTGTTGAATTGCTTCGTTTCGTCTAAGATACTTACGAGCGCTTTTCGATGAACCCAGTTCAGGAAATATCACAAAATTTGCTCATCTTCAAGTTCATTCTGATTCAATTCTGCCTTGGATCTCTTATTTATAATCAAACTATTCCGTGACGTTTAAAATCTCTTTTAGTTTTTCAATATTTGATGCAAATAACTATTTTTGCAATCATTTCAGTGATAGAAAATTTGATTATGATTAACGAAATACAGTAAATCACGCTTGTATGAAACTCCGATATAAGAACAATTTTTGGCGCAATTCCTTCAAAATAATGTATTTGGTATGTTGAAAAATCGCTATATAAGACCAACGGTTTTAAGACTGAAACGGTTATAAGATCAGTATTCTAAGCTCAAGTTCCTGTCAGGCGGCACTTATGAAAGACGAAAGCATGCACAATCTCGACATTTTTTTTAACCCTCGTTTATTTTAGAAGCTAAACACGTACTCGCGTATGCTAATTCCCTTCCACAAATTTCTTTTACTACTTTAGACACTTAAATTCTTCAATGCACAAAAAGTAATTGATTTTTAAAATGGATAAAGTATTAAAAATTTTTATTTGTTATTCTGCAAGATAAAATTATTTAGAAATGTTGAAATATATTTTGCTTCCGGTAAAGGCTTGAAAATGTNTTGACACTTAAATTCTTCAATGCACAAAAAGTAATTGATTTTTAAAATGGATAAAGTATTAAAAAAATTTTTTTTGTTATTCTGCAAGATAAAATTATTTAGAAATGTTGAAATATATTTTGCTTCCGGTAAAGGCTTGAAAATGTTTGGGATGTACCTCTCCAAATGTATTTCGGCATTTAGTGTCACACAGATCAATGGCTACACTTCACGCCCACATAGTGTCCAAACAATCAAAAATCTGTCCGAAAGCTTTTCGGGTTTTTGACAGGCGGATTCAGGATCTGGTTTTTCCAAATTTTAATGCTGAATTTTGCCAGCTTAGTTACAATCATGGAAGTACACATCATAAAATGTGACCACTTATTCCGAATGTTGACCCCAAGCTGACCTTCATAAGACTAAAGGNTACACATCATCAAATGTGACCACTTATTCCGAATGTTGACCCCAAGCTGACCTTCATAAGACTAAAGGCAGTCGGTGAACCAATTTTGAACATAGGTTTTAAAACAACCCATAATGACTTTCGCTTGACATTTTTTGTCAGAATTTTGTTCACCACCTTTTCTAAGTTAGTTTTTGACAAATTGTCATGTTTGGCAACTTCCTTCTAATTTGGGGGATTCTCCATATTCGTNTCATAAAATGTGACCACTTATTCCGAATGTTGACCCCAAGCTGACCTTCATAAGACTAAAGGCAGTCGGCGAACCAATTTTGAACATAGGTTTTAAAACAACCCATAATGGCTTTCGCTTGACATTTTTTGTCAGAATTTTGTTCACCACCTTTTTCTAAGTTAGTTTTTGACAAATTGTCATGTTTGGCAACTTCCTTCTAATTTGGGGGATTCTCCATATTCGTCAAATTGTCAATTTCGCAAATAATTGCTTTTGTTAGTNGTCAAATTGTCAATTTCGCAAATAATTGCTTTTGTTAGTACTTTTTTTAGTTGAATTTTTTGTGAAGATAAAAGCACAGTCAATTTATAATGTGGCTGACGATTTACCATAAGTCACGGTGGGATCTAATCCACACATTCTGGATATGATTGACTAAAATTAAAGACCTTCACTGATAAAACTTCGGAGTAGGTCCTCGATTAAAATGTCAAATTTCTTAGGCAATTTAGCGTAAACTAAGCCAGACATAACTTGAGAGTTAGAATAATTAAACGATAATAAGAACTTTAAAAATAAAAAAAAATTAGGCGGTCGCGCTAAAAAGTTATAGGCTGCGGAAAAGTGTTCATAATAGGACGGTAGACCCTGTATTAAATTGCCTTGACTTTTCGACAAAATTGGCTCAGGAAGGTGAAGTGAAAGGCTTAATTGAAAGGTATGTTTGATTACAGCCAATTGTTCATTTTAACCGAGTTCATCATGACCGATGTTTTCAAAATTAATACGCCTATCTTTAGGCGAGAACCGGCAATTCCTGTTCATTATAACCGAGATTTCATGACACAGGAAGTCATAATAGGCAAGGTCCACGGTAGTTACAAATTTAAAAAAAACTGGAAAAAAACTGATTTGACAAGATATAAAACTGCCTAAAAGTATGCTGTTTAGATGTGATATATTATTAATAACAGTTGATATTTTTAATTAACTAAAAAGGGGCAAAAGTTAATTTTTTTTTTAAATCAGGTCAAATTATTTACGCGAAAACTTAAGTAGTGATCATTTTTTTTCCAGAAATTAGAGAATCATGGTTTAAAAAATGTTCTAACTATTTATGTCGTTCATGAATATGTTTTATAGGAGAAAATGTTTAATATTTACAAAATTCAAGAAATGTGTACCGAATTAAAAAAATTACCCTATGCCACCTTGACTAATAGATCGGTAGATACTCAGAACTTCATAGTGACAAAATGACAAACCAAAGACAAAATAAAATTCCGCTGTCTGATTTCTACTAAATCATGTAGTTAAAAAACAAAATTATCAAAGTTTTTTATTCCTTGTTATATTCTCTAATAAATGTCTACTCAGCAATTTATAGTACAGGTTGAATTTTTAACGACTATCCAGGAATACACACCTACAATGACCCACTCATCCTTTTAGTTTCAAGTTTTATAAAGTGGATAAGTGACACTTAGATGATAGTTATGGATAATGGTCAATATCATCAGCAAATTGGAGTTAATGTAATCAACTTAATGTATACTTAATACCAAATAGATTAACTATATAACGTATTTGTAAGTGAATTCCGCAGCACAGAAAAAAGTTGAGACTGCAACTCCAAGGACAAGAACGAATATCGTTCCACGCAGACCGTTCAGAGAAAGAGGTATTTCTCTTTCATTTCCAGATTGTTTTAATTCTTCTAACTTTAATTTTACAAATGTTTCATTTTGCTTTTTCAGCCAGCGTGACGACTTCAATTTTATAGACTCAATGTCTCTTGCAACCAGCATATCGTACAAACCGTTGGATCGGAAATCCAAAAGTAAGTTCGTAAAATCTGCCGTAAGTGGAGACCCTTTAGGAAATGCCCAAATTACCCCAGTTGTGAACCCCGTGTCTTCACTCCTAAGAAAAGCTGAATTCGTATTGAATGGCGAGAGGGTTGCATTGGCTGCTATTGCATAGTCCCCTCCTGCATTGTAATCCATGCAGGCAGTGTGTTCATTCAAAAGAGCTTGTGCTAAACAATCCGTTGAACTGTTGTTCACATTCATTCGTTTAGAAATTTTTTGAAAAATTGTGTTCGTTGAAGTGGATGCAAACATATATGCAATCCCTTTGTAAGAACGGAAGTAAATTTTGTAGTTAGAGTATGCCAACTGCTCATGAGTTTTTGGCACAGATGTGTACTGCAGTGGTTTAGTAATTAAAGAAATCAATTGTGATTTGTAGGCTGTCCCGATGAGAAGACTAAATATTGTCCAATAAAAATTCGAGTGTAGTCACCAGGCCATCTGATTGCTTTTGCTTCTTGCTCAAACAGAATTTTCAAAATGGCTGCCGTAGCATCAGCGAACTGATTTAGTTTAACATCCTACAATAACGTCAAGTTCGTTGGATTATATTAAAGAAATTAACGTAAATTACTTTTGTATCCGTAAATCATTATGGATATTACAGGTATTTTAAGTAATTTTTCATGTCCCAACTTATGTTCTCCACTTATTTAGGCTGTGGTTTAGTTCTAGAAATAATAAGTAAGAGTTGGATTTTGCTAAACCATTCTGAATTTGTTTTGTGCATATTGTTTTGTGCATGTTTTGCTAGTAAAAGCTTGGCAATAAAACTAGTTTTGCGTTTAAAATTTAAACTCCAATGAAGAAAGTGGGGAAATTGATCATGTCTCTGAAAAGCCACTAAAATTATGTCGTTTTTCTAAGTTGCATTGTATTGTGAAATATACGAAAGGGTGATAGATGATGAAAATTCCTTCAAACAAACGTGCTTCCAACGAGCCGTATATATTTTCGACTCTTAGGTGATAAAATTTACGACACCTTCGAGTTGAATTTCCTTCAGATCTCTCAAATTGTATTTTTTACTTTACACTAAAATTTTTTTACTTGTGTTGTAATTACAATTATCGTCAAATTTAGAAATTGGAACAGATACGTCAGAAAATGTTGCTCACACTACATGATTTTCTACTATATTAACTTTTCTGTTCTGATAGCTACCATTCAAATCTTTGTGAAACTTGGTTGCCTTAACGCTCCGCAAGCCCGATTCAATTGTTATAACTCTGATAAATTTTGTTTAGGCTCGATTTTTTATTTGACTCCATAGTTTGCAACCTTCTCCAGCTTTTTCAATTTGTAGGTAAATAGAAGATAACTCTAAAAAGTATTAGTAACATTTATATTTATATATTATGTGGTATATATGAGCGGTGGAATAATAAAGCTGTCGGCTATTTGATTTTCATGTAAGCAACTTTCCTGACCATAATGAAAGTGATGAAGAATTAGATTGAACTATTTTAACGAATAAAAATAGTACATAAATTTTTTGCATTTTATGTAATGTCAACTTGAAGTGAAAAAATGTCTACTTACTAGATGGTTCCCATACATTAGCTCAATTTGATACTTGACAAATAAGTAGAGAAAACAAACTGAAACAACAACTGTGAAAAATAGTAGAAGCCACAATATCGGTTTGAATGGTCGATAGACCGATTTCCAACTGAACCCTTTATCTGGATTTCGGATATAAAAAACACGTGTGTACCAGTCAAAAGTAGCAGTGTAGTCGATGATCCCATCTCGTTGAGCAGTTGGTCCTAACATGACACCAAAAGACACTTTTCGACGAAAAACATCACCGACTACGCCGTTCCAAGAACCGTTCACCTTTGACCCTGAATTCCCAACTCCACCACCATACACAATATCAAAAGAAAAATTCAACCGCTTGCTAATAATGACCAACATTTCATAGTTTCCGCCTTCCCCATTCAATATATTATTTTCTGTGTACCAAAATCTCATCCGCTCAGGTGTTTTTGTAGTCGAAACACGAATAGTTAGCCTTACCTAAATGCAAGTATTTACATAATCTATTTTTATAGTTACAACTTTCAAGAAATAAACTTGAATTAGTACATACAGATTTATATATAAAATATCGAAAATTAAAAAAATATTCCATAACATATACAGAGTGGTATATCTCATTTGTAATTGTACCGTATATTTGTACAAACAAATCAATATGCGGTCGAGCATACTTTGCACCTAAAATTTGATTGGTTATTTCCACGTTATGCTTAAGTGAGACCGATTTAATAAATACTAAGGAACAATATCCAGAATATTTCTTTCCCTGAAAGTAGTAAGAGTTTTTAATACTTATTTCGTCTAGCTCACGTCCAAAGTATGATAAATTTGCGTTTAGGGTTCGAAATGCTCTAAAGGTTACAAGAACTATTATTCTCTCTGATTTATTATAAAGAGAAGGTAAAAGTCTTTCCCGAAAGTTATTAGTCAAAGTATCCAATCCGATGATTAGTGTATTTATGGAGTTTACAAGAAATAAGCCATTTATGTATTCTGTATCTTCAATTGCATGCAATGTTAAGGAAATATCAATACGATAAGCAAACAGACTCAAAGAAATTAGCCAAGAGTAAACGCACTGATTATAGTAGGGCATCGCTTTCACAAAACCTCAGGAATAATTTTGAAATAAGTAAAAACAAACAAAACCTCCTAGTTGATTACTGAAACTTCTACGGCAGATAACATTTCCTAAAAATATAGGGTTTAATGGGTACAAAACAATATTTTTATGTCATATTGACACTTACAGAAATGATTTATGGGATTCGTTCATTCAAATTATACCATTTACTTTCAAGGAATTACCACTAGTCAACATGCTTTTATCAGAATCATGTGTTAATTCGGACAGCTGTCAAACTAAATGTATTGTCCATCTAGTTTAACGAGTACTGAAAGTGTGTTGAATAGATCATGGTCATGTGCGTTGGTTGCCGAGTTTACACCTCATTTGCAGTAACTCACGATACATGCTTTCTCAAGACGTCGTGTTTTATTTTTTATATAGTGTCACAAACAACTTTAAATCGGATGATTAACAAACTTTTTTCTTCCTTTTTTCAAAAAAGAAGAAACAGTTCAAATTTGCACGACGATCTGACTTCGAAAAGAAAAGAAAAAGTATTTATTGTTTTTCAGAAAAAAAATTTTTCCAAGCAACAGTTGGAAAACGGAAAAACAGAAAATGTATAGATTAATTTTCCAAACTTTGTCAGGAAAATTTTACTGAAAAACTGGTTTTGAAAAACCATGCAAGGGGATCATAACAGCATGTAACATAAGCAGCATAAAACATAATACGCAGTATAAAGCATGCATACGGATGTATGGTAAAGGAGGGTATAGGGTATACATATGCCACAATTTTTGGGTTGAATAATTTTATACACTGCAAAATGCAATGTGAACAGCAAGGACTCCTTCTCTTGGACTCATCTCATGAAGAAAAAGAAACATTGATAACACATTGATACCAAGATTCCGTACCCCAATTCGAGCAGTATAAAGGTAGTAGCATAGAGTTATGAGTGGATTATGGAGCTAATCTACAAAGAATTGATTGGAGCATATTACACAAATGTCTTAACACTCGATAATAATCGTATTGATAATTGGAGCAGAAGTATAGTCCACTGAGGCTCATAAACGTGGGTACATGGTGGTAATGAGAATGAGATAGGAGGTCGTACTCCTAAACATATTCCACACGCTTTTTTGAGTTAAAACTTTCTCCAAGTACCCATGTTTATGCGCCTCAGTGTAGAGTTGGTCTATTAAATCCACTTTTCAATGAGCTAACATTTTTATTTCCAATCCATTAGCTACATAAACATAAGATACAGTGTGGCTTAACTTTTCCATACAGCAAGGAACAGCTACTGGCTATACTCCTTCTTCCAGTTTTATATGTTGTAGTCAAATGGAGTGAAGCCTCGGAGTTTTGGCGGGAGGAATGTGAGGGGATGGGATATTGGCAGGAAGGTTGTGGAGTGTTGGGATATGGGAGGGAAAATATGGGGGGATGGTATATGGGTGGGTTGGATATGATTAAGACTTAACCTTAAAACACCGAAACTAACAAATTTAATATTATGGATTTGTTTGGACATTCTAATTGGTAATTTTGACTGTTTCCTTAAAGGCATTTCCCTTACATCAATATCGAATTAGCAAGAGCAGTAATTGAAAGAATTACAAATTAAGAGTGAAACATACATTCAAAAAATGTGAAAGCTTTCATTTAGCTATCCACCGCTATTCCATCATAAAATTACCGAAAGAAAATCATTAAGACATTAATGTGAATGTAAAGCCACTTCAATTGACATCTTAAAGTAGTCGGAACAGAAAGAGTGTCGACCCGAGTCAACGTACTAAACTGAGACAAAGACATACCTAGGAAAGAATATTGGCAAATGACATTTGGCTAGACGATTCAGCGTTCTTTGATTTCATCAACCATTTTTTTAAATATTGTCTAACACTGTCAAATTAATCTGATTCATCTCAAACTTCGGATCTTTCCGAGTTTGACGATTCTGACCAGAATTCTCGAGTTTTATACTTACATATTTTACATATTTTAGGTTTTTGGCACATATTTACATATTTTTGATATATTGCACATATTCCACACAAATATTCCTATCAGAGCAAATAATTTTCATGATTTTGACGATGTTAGGACATAATTCAAGAACTTCAGCAAGGAACCAACGTAACAACTATAAAAGCAACTCAAAAATTGGATAGCTGAATCGATCCAACAAAATCTATGCCATATGGATAGGTTGAAATTCTAAATACGATATTCATAATTCAATATAGTAGTCTGCGAAGCTTTATTAGACTAACAAGAAATTACTTTTGGCCGATGGTCCTTACCAGGAAACATCTACGTCTAATAGTATCTTTCGTTTATTTCCGTCGAAAAATTCATTCGAAGAATTCATTTTTACAAAAGAACGTTGAAAAGTACACAAAAATTCAAAAACACTGAGCACTGGACCAAAACGTCAAATGCTATAATTTATTGGAAAGCAAATTATCGAATATAATTCTGAAAATGTGGAGGCATTGTGGGAAAGATCGTTGTCAAAAAGTAATTTCTGTACGTCTAATAATGTTTCGAACTGTGTTTTGCTACATAAAAAGGAACAATTACCGTATATTTTCCAATGCAAGCACGGGCTTCTATTCAAACCGGGAAGTTTCGAAACCAGCCTTCTATTACAGATAGGTTATTATTAGATACCGGCTACAACTCTTTCGAAGAGTACACATAATTTGCAGACGAGCTTGAATACTATTTTCCCGATGGTTTATTAAGCGATCAGAGAATTTAAATACTAAATTTTGATCATTGCTTAGAGTTTCTGGTTCAGAGTCAGAACTAACTAAAGATTCCATAATTTCCTCGTCTTAGTCATCTACGCCCACCCATACCTCATTATCTTCTCGTCCTCCGCATCAGACTCATCTATTGTCAAAATCTAAATCTGAGTTGATATCCATGCTTATTTAAGTATTAAAAAGCCAGGAGAACAAGGTTCTCCCGCCTTTGGATGAGTTTGTCATCAGACCCGTTGGTAGCAATATTAAGCCCACTTGATTTAAAGTAACTTACAATCATTTCAGTCGAAATGGAGACCCATGCTGCCTTAACTCAGTTCAACATCAATTTCTGAACCGCCAGCCAGCAAAGAAAAGTGAGATCTAATTTTGAAAATACCGCTAAGAGCATAATATTTCCAATTAACGCCCGGGTTTGTATTAGAAACCAAATTTTTAAAGAGACCAGCTTCAGTTTCAGACTTGAACCCTTTAAACCCCGGCTTCAGAACGAGACCAGTTTCTAATTGAAACCGGTTTGTATTGGAGGATATAAGGTATGTTTTATAATAAATTCTGACAGTTTTGACAAAAGAAAATGTTTTTTTTTGTGTCAAAAGTTCAAATTTTACGTACATAATTTAGCACACATTTTAAGGATTTGGGTATATATAAATGTACGTAAATCAAAATTTTTAACGACGTAAAATTCGGGCCTTACTCATGATTCATGAATTTAGTTATTAAAACCGGAGTTTAAACTTTAAAATTTATTATTTTGCTGTCAAAATATGTTTTAAGAAATAAGAATTGAAGAAATTGAGATTCATCTGATTAAAAAAAATTCGATGCTCTCAGGTGAAATTTTTATTAAATTTAGAATCGTGTTATTATTGTGACCTTTGCAGCGTACACACGCAGTACTTAGGTACGTACAGTACTTAGGTACGTACAATAATTAGGTACGTACAGTACTTAGGTACTTACAGTACTGACGTATACGTACAGTACTTAGGTACGTACAGTACTTAGGTACGTACAGTACTTAGGTACTTACAGTACTTACGTATACGTACAGTACTTAGGTACGTACAGTACTTAGGTACGTACAGTACTTAGGTACGTACAGTACTTAGGTACGTACAGTACTTAGGTACGTACAGTACTTACGTATCCGTACAGTATTTAGGTACGTACAGTACTTAAGTATGCGTTCAGTACTTAGGTAAGTACAGTATTTAGATACGTACATTACTTACGTATACCTACAGTACTTAGGTACGTAGAGTACTTAGGTACGTACAGTACTTAGGTACTTACAGCACTTAGGTACGTACAGTACTTACGTATACGTACAGTACTTAAGTACGTACAGTACTTAGGTACGTACAGTACTTACGTATACGTACAGTACTCAGGTACGTACAGTACTTACGTATACATACAGTACTTAGGTACGTACAGTACTTAGGTACGTACAGTACTTAGGTACGTACAGTACTTACGTATACGTACAGTAATTACGTATACGTACAGTACTTAGGTACGTACAGTACTGACGTATGCGTACAGTACTTAGGTACGTACAACACTTAGGTACGTACAGTACTTACGTATACGTACAGTACTTAGGTACGCACAGTGCTTACGTATGCGTGCAGTAATTAGGTACGTACGGTACTTAGGTACGTACAGTACTTGCGTATACGTACAGTACTTAAGCCTTTCATAACTGCAGTTTGTTGCTGGATCACCATTTCAAAACCATTTCCACTTTCTCATCTTAGTTGGTTAAAGGTTTTTCTATTAACAATTTTTCTCCTTTTTGTTCCATTTTTCACTATATGGAATGGGAGCAATTAACAAAACATGACGAGATCTGAATTTACTCTAATGAAATGTAATTATTTCCGTGTGTAAGCAAAACATACAAGACTAGCGATTTCTCACAAGCTGATCGATTGTCGCATTGTGTTAAAAAAATGTTTCGCAAAACTTTTGCTTCTAGATTTCCGGTAAATATTATCTTGTAAACAATTTCTGCCACCCTAAATCCAAAATTGGATAATTGCGGTAATTTTTTGGCAACATGGACACAGTGCGACAATATCATGCTTACCTGTTATACTTTCATAGTAATCACCAGAAGTTTTAGTGTACAGGGTATTCCTACCTTTCTCCAGTTTCATTATAACTGCGCCCGTATTACGTCGAAGCTTGCAATGGAACTGTATAAAGAGGTGCGAAATCTCAATTGTTTTTTAGAAAAAAACTACTTTTTATTTAGTTAATGGAATGAGATGGAGAAAATATCATCGGACACTTTTTCTCGCCATATCGCACCGATTCCATCCATACAGTAGTTCAAATTATAATTCTCAGAATGCGAAGTCGCATGAGAATCAAATGCTAATAACTACTAATAACTACTTGTAGCAATACTTAATTTCCAAATGTTTTTGTAAGTATATTCTAGACCAATGGAAACAGTAGATATCGTAACGCCGAAAATCAGAGCATATACCGTACCACGAAGGCTGTTCAAAGATAGAGGTGTTATTTTCTTGTGTCGAGATTGTTCAAAATTTTCTAATTTTAAACTGACAAATGATTCATTTAGACTTTTTAGCCAACGTGATGACTTAAGTTTTACACACTGAATGTCTCTCCCAAACAACCACTCGTACAAACCATTAGAAGGAAAATCTAATAGAAGTTTTGTAAAGTCTATAGTAAGGGGAGAACCTTTAGGGAATCCCCAGGCAACTCCACTCGAGTAACCGGGTCTTCACTCTTAATAAAAATTGCGCCCGTATTCAATGGTGAGATGGTTGCATTGGCTGCAATTGCATATCCACCCCCTGTGTTATAATCCATACAAACTGTATTTTTGTTCAATAGAGCATGTGTTAGACAATCCGTTGAACTGTTGGTTACAATCATTCGTTTAGAAATTTTTTGATTAGTTGGGTTTGCAGAAGTTACTGTGGCTGTGTATGCAATCCCTCCGTATGAACGGAAGTAAATATTGTAGTCAGAATATGCCAATTGCTCATGCGTCTTTGGAACATATATGTACGACGACGGTTGGATGAGGTTCGAAATCAACTGTGATCGGTAGGCTGTTCCGATTAGAAGACTAAATACAATCCAAAGCGCAATAAAAATTCGAATGTAATCGCCAGACTATTTTATTGCTTTGACTCCTTGTTCTAGCAGAATTTTCAAAATGCAAGCTCCAGCATCAATTGACTGATTTAGCGCAGTTTCCTGTAACAACTTCAAATTAGGTGGAATCGTACTAAAGTGCAATTCAAAACTAAGGCTACCTTTTTCACCATGCGTTCGTAGAAGCAGATTTAAAAAAATTTCCGAATCATTATTGCTACATCGAATATGGTAACATATGTTATGGTATAACTAAAATACTACAATATACAATATAAATTGATCAGAACATCAAATAAAACATTTGGTTAGTAAATTTTGATATTCTGGATTGTAGAACTTGTCACAGTTTTCGTGAAGACACAACAATCACATTATTTACCTTACTACAAATGACATCTTTATACACAATTCATTATTTTAAATTTGTTTATCAAACAATTATTGTTGGTGATACATTGCCATTTAAATATTACTGGAAAATAAGAGTAGTAAGCAAGGATGTGTTAGCTCGAAACGCTTCCGTAAGGATTAGGAATGACTGCTAACTTATAGAAAAGAAGCTAGAAAGTATAAGGGGATATCCTTGCTCAAAAGTAATTAGAAATATTATTTAGAAAAATGCGATTAATTACATATATAAAAATCAATATTTGAAATGTGCAATGTCAATTGTTTGAATCCTAATAATAATTGAATTCGTTTTTGACTTTAGCTATTGGTGACCTATGATCTCAATCTTTCACCGTTTTGGCTGAAACTTGAAATTAGTAACTTCACAAGTATTAAATTAATGAAACTTGAAAATTTTAACTAATTATGTTGGCTTATGGTAGATTTAATATGGCATTATTCCAATTGCTAATCAAATTTTACGAAAACTATGATATTAATGACAGAGTAAATCGAACTTCCTTAATGACAAAGTAAATCGAACTTCCTTAATGACAAAGTAAATCGAACTTCCTTAACCTAGGCTCTTCTTAGTTCTCATTTTTGGGAAACATTAAATGTAAATTTTGATTGCAGTTGGGTACATACTGTACCTCGCTCATGATGACAACGGCTGTAATGAAACTGCGGTTAGAATCAACCTGAACCGCTGGCTTCTGCCTAAAGTGGAACATTAATGTTAAAAAGCTTGGTCATAATGAACTCGGATAAAATGAACACTCGGATTTAATGAACTATATGTAGCGGTTTAGCATTTCAGTTCACCATCGTGACCCTATTTGGTTGAAAATGTCAAGTCAATTTAGTAAAATGTGTTGCGAATAAATGAAGAAATATAGTTTTTAATCATTAAACCAACATTTTTGCAACTAATTCTGGTACAGGCAACAAAATAACACTGCTGTCAAGATTTTAATTTATTATTATTTTAACATCCCCTGATAAAAATTTTCTAAATCGTGTATAAAAATTGACTAATAGCGTAAAATATTGAAGACATTCTACACTGCTAATTAGACGCCTCTTTCTGCTCAAGTAACTTCTTTGTTGATTTGTAACTTCTTTGTTGATTTGGTCAGTGAGGTCTAGAAAACGGAAATAAGTGAACCAAGGAAAGGCAGAAACATCAGATGTTTTGAACATAATTTTTAATTTAACATTATTCTGCTTTTGTGAACCGAATTTCAAGGTCCCTATATACTCCCTATGCCCCGAGGTCAATTGTACTTGTAAAATTTCAACTTAACCCGTCATGTTTTGACGAAATAAACATTAGAAGGCATTTATTACGTTTTAAACTCTCATTGGAAAATTTAGAATTGGTACAACAGAGTGCCAAAATAAAAACTTTCAGGACCTTCTTTCTTTTCACTCTTTAGCTAAAAACGAATTTGATTATTTAAAATAATGTATAGCTTATCATCTTAGAACATCAGCAGTAAATTAGATAGTGAGAATAAGTTAAAGCAAGTCATATTTCAGTTTAATCTATTTCAATCCTTCCTAAGTAGACAGAAAAATATACCTAATTTTCATTTTTGTCGAAGTTCTGTCAACAGACTAAAGGTCAATACAGTTTAATCATTACTGCAAAAGCAGACAACGGAGCTTACAAGGTTTGATTGATTTGTGACTTTAGAGAGAAATTTACGTGACGATCTATGAACGATAAAATTGATGATTTGATATGAAACATTAGCAAATTTGTCTTTCCCGCGAAAGATGAGTCTAGAATAAGTGGTTTGAAAATTTGCTGAAACAGAATTTCTGATATCTAAAGCTTTCACTCATAGTGAAACAAACCTAGTGAAACTTTTCCAATTATACCTAGAAGTTTCTTCACACGATTTAGCCGGTTGTGGGCTTTGTAGCTTTCATTAGCGGTACTTGACGTTCGATCCTATTGACCAAGGAACTTTACTTCAGTCATCTTAAAAATTACCTGACTGATGTTGGAATTAGAAACATGAACACAAAGTAATTTGGCTCTAAAAGGACTTTTGACTTTAGCATTCATCAACTCAGTTAATAAACAAATTATGTACGTATTATGTCGAGGAAGAAATCCAATTTTCAAAGCCAGAAATAAAATTTTCTGTACTAATTAATTTTATCCAATTCGCGAAATATCAGTGAAAGCTAGTATTTGTTTGACATTTAAAACCCTGACGATATAAAGCAAACTGTAATTATCTCTGCCCTCCCCCCCCCCTTCCGAATTATTTTGGCTGAGTAAAATAATTCATAACTCATTGAACAATTTCTACCTTGGTATTTTAATTGAAAAAATCACATAGGTAATTGCAAAATGAAAGGAGACGTAACAAAAATTTTAATCAACTATTTTCTCCAGAAAATAGCAGAGAAACAGGCATTTTTCAACCTTGTCAGATTTTGTGTTATTATAGAGTCATTTTAGCTAATTGTGAATTTTTTTTTCACTTTTCCCAGTTTGACTAAAAAAATATATGGGAATAAAGGTTTTTTCAAAAAAAAATTTTAATAAAATTTATTCAAAACATGATTCTCTATCGTTGTATGCTTTTTAATCAGTTTATTCCTCTGTTCGAACGCCTGGCGTAATTTATTTGCATACGCGAAACTACTTTTCACAATTACCAACAAGTGTGCTAATTGTGAAAAGTTAGATAGAATTAATTTACAGTCATTCCAACTTAGACTATATTTATAATATGATAGAGGACATCATACTGATGTTGGTAGTAAAAACTAGAACATGATTCGCTTTTCTGGCTATTTATGGGAGTCTCCAGAAGTTAATGGTTGAATTATTTTGAAACCCTATCTTTTACCATGTCTTTCGTCCTTTGGATTCTTGAGAATTTTGAGTATAAAACTCAAGTGGTTGAAATCATGCCCAAAGAATTGGAAGATTTCACAATTGCCACACATTTGATGATTTTGTGTGGTAATTGTGAAATTCGAATAATTAATTTGAAAATTGATAAATTAATAATTTCTAATTGGAAACTCAATCTAGTACTTCTAGTCTATCGATTGACAAGAGCTTAAAAATTACAATGAATCCAACAGTTGCAGTATCCAACTTTGTAATAGTGTTCTGGAACTCTACATTGGAATTTTTTTTTAGTTTTGTCAATTATTCACCAAGTTTTAGGAAATTTTTTTGAATTTGAAAATTTTCCAAGGATAGACAGATGCATTGTCTATATTTCCAAAAAAAATTCCCTGAAAAGTTGAATCTAACAATTTTTTTAAACTTTTCACAATTACCTCACTTTCACAATTCTTCTACTTTTGTAAACTACATTCCAAGAAATTCCTGCTTTGAAAAATAGTTTAAAATATTTTAGTTTATATATTTGTACAAATGTTCTAAATTTGCTAGTATTCACACGTGAATTACTTGAAGCTACTATTCTGTACATCAATAATTGAACAAAAACATAGCCCATTCATTTACCCGTCTAAGGGGACTAATTTACTATCGAAATAACCAAATCATAAAAAAAAATTATTTTTTTCACTAATATTGCATCAGCTACTTCGACTGATTTATTTTAAAAACACAAATCTATGAGCGCCATATGCTCCTCAGCAATTTTTGTAATACAACATAGAAATTTATTCGAATATTGGAAATTGCGGAATTATATTAGGCTAAATACATATATTTTTCTCAAAATTTCATTCATTTTCTTAGAAGTATGGTGATTGTTTGTAGATTTGTAAATTGTTTTTAAATGTTCCACAATTTTCTTCCTGTAAACTAAACAAGTAAGATCTACTATGAATTTTACAACCTTTTAAAATTTTCTAGTTTTCATTTTGTTTTTTTGTGAGTTTCCATTTATTCCAAATTAGCCTTTGCAGCATATTTGTAGGATTTTTCTCCTTTGAAAATTCGCCAATACTAATTTGGAAATAGGTCAGAAATTTATCAAAGATTATGAACCCAATATCCACCCATTATTTGCCGTCAAGTAAATATTCATCAAATTTATGCAAAAAATAAAATTATTAGTATTACTTAACAAAAGTCATCGATCCAGATTTGAGCAAGTGATACGTCAATCTAGAATCTTGGTAAGACTATGGGTCCGACACCAATTGTTGGCGCTTAGGTCAAATTTTGCAGGAAGTTTGAAAATCTCTTATCGCACACACAGGCCGGCAATTCATAATCTAGCTCTTTTTTCTGGTTCTTGAAAAGTGTCTGGGCGCTATATCATCAAAATTGACATAGTTGCAATGTTAAATTTTTGTGAGAACTAAAAAGCACTATTTTTTCTTATACTCAACAAATGAAAATTTGTTGTTTGGTTTATTGATTTTTTTATTCAAGTTTTTTTTTTTTGCAAAATTTGACTTCGCGGATGTCAGATTCTTCATTGACAGAAGACTTTTGATTGATTAATATGTATCAATATCTAATTCCAATCCGCTACCTTTGACTAAGTCGTAGTAAAAATTTTTGTTGCGCAACGTTGCTAAATATTTGTAATATTTGACGTGACTACCAACATTGGATGCCAGAGCCATGTTACACCAATTTGCAATCCGAA
This sequence comes from Holacanthella duospinosa, assembly GCA_002738285.1. Taxonomy (NCBI): domain Eukaryota; kingdom Metazoa; phylum Arthropoda; class Collembola; order Poduromorpha; family Neanuridae; genus Holacanthella; species Holacanthella duospinosa. The sequence goes on along the minus strand of NIPM01000367.1, from coordinate 158,536 downwards.
CTCCGAAACCTAACACCAAACTCTTCCTAGTGCAGTGCAAATTCGTAGCGTTTCACCGTAAAAATTATGAGAATTTGCACTCCTAGAAGTTTGAGAAATTTAATAATACCATGACAACTGCTGCCCTAAAATGACAAGTTTGATTCATTAAATAAGTGACAGTGAAAACAAAATACATGTTCTTGTAAGTTTTCTGTTGTGTCCATAAGGTTCATTCATAAAGCAAAATTTTTGTTCATAATTGTCAGTCTAAACGTAAAAAATTTAGTTGTCATTGAATCAAGTATTGATTTGTCTTATTTCGTTGTCGGACTTAACCCTCCGCTATAAGAAAAATATTAAGTTTCATCGCGCAAACTTAACATTTGAAGTATATAATTCTGAAAATAATTTCTAGTCTCCACGAGTTGACTAAGAACGGAAGAGCAGTCTGCTAAATTTCATCAAAGCCAGAAAAACCATCCTGTTTGGGAAATTTTCTAGCGACCTTGATAACTGATAAAGAGAAACTGTCAGCATGGAAGAAAGTCTTGCTCTAAGCTAAATTATTACAAATTGTCAACGAGTCACCCGATGCTTCTTTCGTTAGAGAAAATCAATGGTGTTTGAAAATCGCGAGCTTTGGAAATTATACAATTTCTTAGAAAAAAAAACTATTTTTATCCAATACTTTATCTTTATTTTCAGGAGAAGCATGATAACAAATTCAAAACTGGTTCCAAGGGAGGAAACGAATGTGTCCTTAACGATGTGGACAATTTAATCCTTGACATTATCGGAAAAACGACTGTAATTGTGGATGGTTTATCAGTGGTAGAGACCGGAATCCCCCCCACACCATCACCCATGAGGATGATGATGATGAAAAGGATATCAATTATCCGCTTTCAAGCCATAGTGAGACTTTCCAAGAACCATCTACGAGTGATCTTAATCACCCAACAAGCTAATCTTTTCAAACACCTGTCGTCAACGGTATAGTCAAACGTTGTCACATTTCCAACTCCAATGCAAATGACGTTGAAGTCAATCATAAGCGGAGAAAGTTACAAGTTTGGAGGTACAACTTTACAACCAGCGGTTGACGGTTTTGAAAATGGAGAAAGAATTGAACCTACTTACATCTGTCTTCACTAGTTACCCTTTTAGACTTAACCCAGAGAATAAATAATAACAATTATGTTCAACTTATATTGTTATATACAGAGAGAGTTTTTAAGGTGTTACGGGGATATCCCACACTTCACTCTTTCACCTATCTAAAGAAAAATTTTTTAAATTAGTGACATTTGAGAAAGTAGAGGAGTAGGTGTGTGCATTAGGTGGGTCAAAGGGTGAAGTCTGTGTATCCCCGTAACACCCTTAAAAACTNCCAGAGAATAAATAATAACAATTATGTTCAACTTATATTGTTATATACAGAGAGAGTTTTTAAGGTGTTACGGGATATCCCACACTTCACTCTTTCACCTATCTAAAGAAAAATTTTTTAAATTAGTGACATTTGAGAAAATAGAGGAGTAGGTGTGTGCATTAGGTGGGTCAAAGGGTGAAGTCTGTGTATCCCCGTAACACCCTTAAAAACTNGTAGAGGAGTAGGTGTGTGCATTAGGTGGGTCAAAGGGTGAAGTCTGTGTATCCCCGTAACACCCTTAAAAACTCTTTCTATAAATAAATCACATTAGTTATGTGCTACCTTAGTTGTAAAATGGCTTAATCTTATACTTCGTTTTTTTGATAATTAAACATTCATACAGTGTATTCAAACTTATTCCAACCTCTTTTTCTCCTCCTTACATTTCAAACTAAAAGTTATTTTGTTTCTACGAAATCAGTAATAATTCTTCAAATTTTTGTTACAGGACATTTTCTGAAATTCAAGGTTTTCGTATTTTCTTTAGATGTATACAATTTATTAATTTATGCAAAGTGGCGAATCTAATGGTTCGTACTATCTATGACTGATTGCAACTTATTTCAGTACACTTATTCTATTCTAATCATCATTAATAATTCAAATATCCTAAAATTCCATTTTGTCTCAATCTAGCATAGCCTATTCCAGCGTTCTCATTCTGATTGCCACCATTCAAGTCTTCATCTTCATCTTTGATGTGTGGAATAAGTTTAAATCATCCATATTAGAAAAATTATGAATTGTTTCGCACGCCATGTTGATTTTGGCAACCTTAATTGCCTTCAATTGCATATAATTAAGGCATGGGAATATCTCTTTTAATGTCCCATAAGCACATTTTACTACCCTCCGACCATCTTTGTCGCTTCTATTGTATCGCAGGCGCGAATTATTGTTAGCGATTGGTGTGATCAGTCACGATTTACGAGGGTAGCCAGAATTACCTAAATTGATTCAAGAAAGTATTAAGGAAGATATATTGACAAAGTTAAATGATTAACAAGGAGAACAGCATTTGGAAAAGGGCGCCATTCTTCTTCAAATCGAGTGTTCAAGAAAAAACGTCTAAGAACTCATGCATCATATGTTGACCCTGGCCATCGTGACGACACATAGTAAAATTTCTGATCAGGGCCACACATCACACCATCATGACAGAAACGAGATCATTTCTGTCAACGAATTGCTCTTCATTGATTGTATGTTTATTCATTTTGATTAATGTTCCGTCTACCCTCCCAGCGACTGATCCAGACATTTGTAGAAAATCTGTCGCTGTTTCCTCAGGGTTGGCTGGAAAACGTATCCTATTTTGAAATAAATTTTTGACTATAGCTTTGACGAATCGATGTTCCACTCTGCATACAGACGCTTTAGATATACCATGCATGTATACTATGCCATGGTACTGACGACCATTACCTAACCATCTATGTGCCACGGAAAGTTTTTGAGATGGGGACAGAGCCATATTTTTTTCAGATTGGAGGTGTTGACCAATGGACTCTTAAAGATGTTGAAAATTTTCGCATCGCATATTTAACTTTTCCTTGAAGTTGAAATCCTGAAGACAGNTGGACTCTTAAAGATGTTGAAAATTTTCGCATCGCATATTTAACTTTTCCTTGAAGTTGAAATCCTGAAGACAGTTAAAGTTGAGCCTGGGTTTGCATAACTTGTGTCCCTTTGAAGCAAATTTCTTTTCATCAGAAGATTCACCTGACGATAGAAACATTTATTTCCATTCTCAACCTCTAGAAAATACCGAATGACACATACTTTAATTTGAAATGGGTTATAAAATTGTTTGTATTATAGATTTTTATTAAATTAAGTTATTATTATTGTTGTTATGTTATTATTGTATTATTTCAAAGTTTAATTAATTANTGGACTCTTAAAGATGTTGAAAATTTTCGCATCGCATATTTAACTTTTCCTTGAAGTTGAAATCCTGAAGACAGCTAAAGTTGAGCCTGGGTTTGCATAACTTGTGTCCCTTTGAAGCAAATTTCTTTTCATCAGAAGATTCACCTGACGATAGAAACATATTTATTTCCATTCTCAACCTCTAGAAAATACCGAATGACACATACTTTAATTTGAAATGGGTTATAAAATTGTTTGTATTACAGATTTTTATTAAATTAAGTTATTATTATTGTTGTTATGTTATTATTGTATTATTTCAAAGTTTAATTAATTATTACTTACTTCAAATTTAACACTCGACGAAGAACTAAAAAATAACTTCCAGTTTGACTTGCAAAGTGTCCAAATTATTCTCAAACTATTTAGGGAAATGCGAAGAATTTACAAAAAAAAATTAGTAGTTTGTCGTGGTGAAACAAAAATATGTTTTTTAAATTCCTATTTGCAAAATAATATGACCGAAAAACTTACACCGAACTCTTAATTGCGTCGTCCTGTTGAATCTCAATTTTGCTCTTTCTTTGCAAATTTCGCAACACAGAGTCCAGCTGAAATTGGGCCCAGCTTCGTAATACAAGCTAAATCTTCGACCGATTCACATATTGTTTACCCGAATTTCCGAAGTGGAAAGAACTCTGCATATGTCCTCCTTTTGTCTGATTTCCAGTTGTTTGGAAAAGAATATTACAGACAAATCCATTTGCCAAATTTGGGTTTGGGTGCTCAAATTTTGTACCAGCCACCACATTAGGACCAAAAAAAAATTTTTTTTATGTGTGCATCTCTCACACGAGTATAAGAGACATGTAATTTCCCAATGTATGTAATGAACAAAAAAGGCAAACTCGCCTTTACAAAACGAATATTCTGTTTGGCTTGACAATATTTAAAACTAGAAGCACCAACGGAACTGAAGAACCTTAGTGTTTCCCACATCTTGCCATAAGAACATGAGTATTTCGAACATTCAGCCACTTAACTATGTTTGAGTTGTCGCTAGAGTCTTCAAAGCTATGAAGCTTACTTTTCTCATTGGCACCATAGAAAAAAAANACTATGTTTGAGTTGTCGCTAGAGTCTTCAAAGCTATGAAGCTTACTTTTCTCATTGGCACCATAGAAAAAAAAATTTTTTTCCAATTTAATTTATTTACCAGTTAGCAAAAAAATAATTTTTGTTTTCCATTCTTCACTAATTAACATCTTATAAATAAAGAAAAGTCTCAAGGTGCTATAATTCGTTAAGAGAACATAAAATCCTAGTAGATACTGAAGAAATCTTTTTATCAACTAACTGGAAAGTTTCTCATCGCCGTCGTGTAGACGGTGTCAACCGTAATTTGATTACAATGTTACTATCCTGAAGCTCATCATTTGTAGTATAATAAAAAGTTATGTTCTTACGATAAGGTTGTTCCTGCAGAAGAAGATATTTTAACCAAAAAGTCGAAAATCAAAATTGCATCAAAGTAAAAACAAATTTTGGCTAGAATTCTTAAAATTTTTCAAAAAATTTTGTTTGTAATTGGTACTAAAGGATTTTTTTTATTGTAACTGTTGGACCATTTTGTAAAAAACCATACGTATCTGCATAAAGGTGTGTTTCCTGCAACAAAAAAAAAACATNGATGTGTTTCCTGCAACAAAAAAAAAAACATTATTTTTGTTTTAAAGAATTTTCAGGGATTAAAACGTGTTCAGAAGATAGGCGCATTAGCATGTTCCACTAAAATAACCAGAAGTTAAGAATCATTCGAATTGTACNAACGTGTTCAGAAGATAGGCGCATTAGCATGTTCCACTAAAATAACCAGAAGTTAAGAATCATTCGAATTGTACAAAGTAGACAAATAAACATTAAACTAGTCATGATAATTCAAACTAATTCATTATTTTATAATGTATCTGGCCATTGCTAAAAGTGGTTTAACCAATATCTTATTTGACAAGTTGAACTTTTTTTTTACTTTTACTGCTAAATCAAGAAGTATGATCGATTTGAAGCTACTGGTTACTTCACCCATGGATGCAAAATGTTTTTTATGGAAAAATGATTTTGGAGAGTAGATTTACAAACACACATTTAGAATTTCCAAATTTGTGTTTCCCTGTATCCGAGCTTTCAGAAAAGCTGATTTCATTATAATCGAATTTTGTTTCATTGAATAGTCGCATCTAGCAACTTGGATTGCCAATTCACTATAATCAGGTTTTCCCTACAGCCGGATTCACTATAAACGGATTACACATTACCAAATACACTATTTTTTTGCACCACCTGTAGTATATCGGCTGAGAGTGTCTATGCTTCTTGCCCTAATAAACGCGTGAGCTAAATTCAATCGTATTTGTAAATTACAATGCATTACACAAGAATTTTAAACAAAGTTAAGCTTTGAACATTTGAATGTAACTTTTAACTTGAATCATGTTTATTCATATAGTCATGTTGGGCCACCTTAATAAACATACATATGTATTTGCATGTACGTAATTTTTGTATCAAGATGTACCAGCATAGTTAAATTAAAAATGAATAAAGTGAAAGCGGTGCAAAGTGTAAAAATTTTCACTAAATGTATTTTACGTGCAACGTTGATACAACTTCACTTATGTAGCACTGTCAAATATTGTATGTATGACTCTGACTCAGGAGTCGGTTTTGGAGTCTTAGTATACTCTAAACATATGTGTGACCAAATAATACGCTGAACTTGAAAGAAACTTTTACATTGCACCAAATTTTGAAACTGAACCATTAAATGGTTTTTTCATCCCGCTTTTAGAGNTTGAAAGAAACTTTTACATTGCACCAAATTTTGAAACTGAACCATTAAATGGTTTTTTCATCCCGCTTTTAGAGCATATTAAACATTCAAATTTTTTGTGTACAAAATAGAGTGCTAGACAAAAAATGTGCTGAAGTGAAGTTACTTATTAACCGTGTTGTTTCCTGGAGAAAGACTTGCGTTAGCTAATATNTTGAAAGAAACTTTTACATTGCACCAAATTTTGAAACTGAACCATTAAATGGTTTTTTCATCCCGCTTTTAGAGTATATTAAACATTCAAATTTTTTGTGTACAAAATAGAGTGCTAGGCAAAAAATGTGCTGAAGTGAAGTTACTTATTAACCGTGTTGTTTCCTGGAGAAAGACTTGCGTTAGCTAATATGTCTAGGCTTTTAGCCATGAATTTTTATGGGTACATATAATATATTTGTTTGAAAGATCACTCGAAAGTAGGAAAACCGATAAAACAAATCCGGAATTAAATGGTCAAAAGTTATGATTTATTAACAATTTATTTTTTGGAACATAAGTCTGAGACGCCTATCCTTTACTGCTGTGTCTCCGAATTAGGTTCGAAATATTCAATTTTCAATAAATCAATAACTTTGACCCTTACATCCTAGAGACATGGGTTCATGTATGGGTTTCCTACTTTCGAATGATCTTTCATACAAAAATATCAACTGTTTACTGATAAAAATCTTTTTGGCTAGAAAAACTGGACAAATTAGCTAACGCAAGACTTTCCCAAGCAAAGAGCACGCGTCAAAAGTAACATCACATACGTTACCTTGCTTGTCGAGCACTGTATATAATTTTTTACAGAAAGATGGTATTACTGATTAATTCAGAAACCTCTATTTTGCGGAGAGTTTTACGAATTGTTGCCATATAGGACCCTTCCATATAGTGATCGTTGATAGTGGCAGCGTGATTGGACCAAAAAACTTATTTCGATCACTTTAAAATGCAATGAATAGAATTTCTTAACTTCAAGTATGCGCGGTATCCTAAAAAAACTAAAGTGTTGTTGAAATGTTGAGTTGGATCTACTTAATATGATGAGATATAAGTGTAGCTCAGATGTAAGGTGAGATGTAAGAATTCACTTAACTTAGTAATATGTAAGTGTTAATAAGATGATTTCAAACCTTAAGAATAATAATGTAACAATATATAAGCAACTAGTAAACAGAAACATAGGTAGGAAAATTCAACTTCATTGTAAAATCTTAAGAAGTTTGTGTAGCGAAGGTATCCAAATTTGAATTACTGGTAGCTGTAAGTCCAACTGAAATAGGTTGTAACTTCAACGACAAAGATCTGTTTTTGAGCCAACGTATTTGATTGAAATGTCAATGTGGTATCAAATACAGTAACTCCATGAATTTTGCGAATTGTTCCAATAAGTGGCAATAAATAGTGTTTTTAGTTTCATGAATTGGCGGCATGCAGCTAGCAAGTTTCGACACCAGAACCATGTACTGCCACAACAAATACATCATCTTTTCTCCTTTGAATTAGTCTAAGAATGTTCCGGATTAGGACAACTATTCACGATTAGGGAGGAACATATGAACAAGTTTGCTTAATAATTTTAACCTCAATACTACAACAAGGCGTGTTGAGATTTAGAGGAAATTGACAAGTGGGTTGAAAAATTTCGCTCATGACTACGAAAATTGCTANGGGAGGAACATATGAACAAGTTTGCTTAATAATTTTAACCTCAATACTACAAGGCGTGTTGAGATTTAGAGGAAATTGACAAGTGGGTTGAAAAATTTCGCTCATGACTACGAAAATTGCTANACAAGGCGTGTTGAGATTTAGAGGAAATTGACAAGTGGGTTGAAAAATTTCGCTCATGACTACGAAAATTGCTACAAAAATGCATACCATGTATATCATTAATATTGTGAATATGTTAGAATTCAAACCAAGTGGTTTTACTTTATCCTTACGTTGATTCTCCTTTTTCCTTTCATTTATAAATACGGCCATAGGAGTGGGATAATAGACATTATACCACTTCTCCCAAATTTGGTATATTCCATAAGCCATATAATGTTGTAAGATTGAATAAAATTTATTTTGCGCCCAGTGGGAATTTTTCAACTCTATGCCTTTGGAACTTTGAAGAAGCTTTTCATCACCTTTTCTGAATTGCAAGTCTTCAAACTCATTGAGTTCCAGGAATCCATCAATGTTATTATTGGTATCAATAAAGCCTGTTTTCTCACAATTTAAAATTAGTGCTTTGATTTGTTGAAAATAAAATGATATGTTGTCCATTTTATAATGTTTTCCTACAATCATGATTACAGCTTTCTCGAACTTGAGTTGGGAATATTTGTCCGCTTTCTTATCATTCGATTGAATTTTCCTAACCCCTTTTACAACATTCAACCCATATCCTGGATAGCAAAAGTGATCAGGGGAGTAGGAATTATTAAATTTGATTGGCTCTAATATCTCTTTCATTGTCTTATTTCCAGCAGCTNAGTGATCAGGGGAGTAGGAATTATTAAATTTGATTGGCTCTAATATCTCTTTCATTGTCTTATTTCCAGCAGCTATATATTGACGCATTATTGAATTCACCATTTCCTTCTCACAATATAAATTGTTGGGTTGAAAGTGTTGTTGTTCAATGCCAAAAATATTAAGCTGCGATTTTATGTGAGAACACTTTTCTAAATATGAGTATGTTGTATTAAACTTTGAACACCGAAATCTCCAAGCTACGCAAAAGTCGTTAAAAAATTTCCTGTCCCCTGGGTAACAGTGGCAGGTGAGAACGTTATCAATCTTTTTTATTTAGTGGCCTAGAGTGTTAGTTTGAAATTGCTTTTTGAATTCTATGTCCATTGCCTGAACGTATTTTTCGGAAGCAATGAAGAAAAACCCACGAGTCTGTGAAACATTCGTGTATGTGTGTGGTACTTCGACCCCAGAAGTTAGAAATGATGTCACAATTCCTTTGTATGCATTTATAAGTATGACGTTGAGGAACACCCAGAGTCCCAGTAAAAACTCAATAACTCCATATATTTTCAAATGAGCTGGAATAATATTGGATAGATTCTGGCTCACCTCGAGTATAGAGGCAAAGTTGTACAATACCAGTTCATGTGTTGTTATTAACCATTCAGTTCTATCCAAACACAAAGATATTCCGACTGGTAGTACTACAAATGTGATGGTTATGAACCAAAACCAGCTGCTGAAATCGTATGGTTTTGTATAGAAATACAGGGAAAATTTCTGACTTACACCATCGCAAGAGACAAAGTTGTAAGATTCCGATAAACCAGTTGTCACTATGTAAGATTTTTCAGTTTCAACTGCATAAGCAAGGTTTGGTATAAAAGTTAATGTTTGTAAAAGATCATATTCAAGAGGTAGTTGAATCGATTGATCGTCGTCAAATTTATCAACTGAAGGTACATTTTTAACCGTTTGAAACTTATACATTTCAGCCCATATATCGAGCTCTGTAATACAAAGAAGTGACATAATTTTTTGTAATCCGGTGAGAGGATCATGAAAGTAAAGCTTCGTGAATGGTGATTGAACAACTTTCCTTAGTTCTGCTCGTAGGCTAAAATATTTGGTAGGTGGTAAACCTTTCCCTTGTCTACTTTGCAACAAAGTTTCTGCCATATGCGTAGCGTATCGATTTGAGCGAAATGAGATGTAGAAGAGTCCACGGTTCGTCATATTCAAATATATCATTTCAATCTCTTTTCGATAAGGGAATTTTTTCAGCTGCAAGGGAATAAAGATACTTATATAAGATGGGGTATCGGGACCACAAACAAGAATTTCTAACTTCGGGTCAGAGAGTTCGTAGTAGTCTTGTGTTCCTTCTGTAACCATATGAATAACTGTTCTCGCTTCCGGTTGCCATATTGTACGCGCTGAATTGAAATTGTCTACTAGTCCGAACTCTCTATAAAATATATTTGTGAAAACTTGTGCAGAAAGTAACTTATCTAAACCCAGAGTGTACTCTAGTAAGGCCACCATAATATCATTAAAAGACCTGCTGGGTAACTCTTTTCTCGGTTGTGGTCTCAATGGAAAAATGAGGAACTGTGCGTAGCTATTCTTTACCTTCTGAATCGTGTGATTTTGCAAATCCCATTTACGAAATTCATGAAATTTTATGCTACTTAGCAAAACCGCAGAGACAGATACTGGTTCGAATATAATGTTCTGGTTGTCGTATAGTATAATGGTTACAAAGCAGTTTTCATACTAATTAATTAACACGTTCAAGTTTCTGATGGTTCGCATGCATGCTACCTCAGTGACAGCGTATATAGTGCAGAAACATGCAACTAAATACAAATGACATTCTTTCATCTTGTAATAGTTCTGCATGAGACACAGTTATTGTGGAGTACAGATTTTCCAGTGAAACAAAAGTTTCGGTTCGATTTTAGCTAAAATAGAATAGAACCCACCATGATAAAATAGAATAAAATAAAATATACACGTGTTATAATGCATCCAGTACCAATAAAAGAGTCAGTGTATGAGTGAATTTGTTGACGTTGATTAGTAGTGTAAACCACTTTGTGCAAATGCTTCTCTGGGAATATTACTATTGATGAAATGAAAGAGATGTGCCGGAATATATGGGTGAAACGCTGTTGCTAGTTTGATATCAAAGTATAGAATGTTGGCACCTGGAAAACGGACAGAGAGATCAATCACATAATCCAAAACAGTGAAGCTGAAAAAGTATATACGACTGTTTCGTTTGTACAACAATTTGTCAGCTGTTTCGTTCAAGTCGATTGGAGGTACTTGGAAAATGGTGTGATTTATGCTAAGATCTCAAACTGTTGATTTTAACAATTCCAGAAGTCTTATTCAACGTTGCTTCAAGCATTTTTTTTAAGGCTAGATGAATGCCATTGTATTCTAATTGTGAGTTTTTAAGTCAATATTGACTAATTCTACTTTCTTGTAAATATTGAGTTCTTATGATTCATGTTAATTGCAATTACGTCTTTTCAGAGGAATAGCCAAATTTGTCAACGTGTGGCTCAGAAGGGGAATTGAGACAAAGTTGTCGTGATAACTTTCAGAGAATTCAATGATTAGCAAAAAGTACATGGGATCAATATCAATGTGAATCAATGAGTGACTCCACACTCATGTTCTTTTGATTCATGCGCAACTGAACTCAAGGGCAAATGAATCGAGAGTAAGTATCATTCAAATGTGTAAATGAAAAACCATCCTGATTCATGTATTCCGTAGATACAAAATTTCGGTTTACACTATTGTAATACCTAGTGGTTGGAATATAATTTTTTTTTTATATTTAAATTCAATGAAGGGTGGCAGCTTAGGTCCAAATTTGCAAACATATGAATCATTTCACAAGATTTTTTTCTGTTATTTAAGGAAGAACTGAACTGTAGTTTTGCTTAAAGAAGCCAATCGTACTCCCCAGGTGTGTAATTTTTTGAATTTTAAAAGTTTAGTTTTTGATTTGCTCTTTTCAAATTTGAAAATATAGATTTTTAGAAAAAATTACAAGCAAGGCACGTGGGGTATCAGTCAACTCTACTTTAGTCCCGATGCTTTTGAGATGAAAAAATCTGATTTGAAAATCCCTGTGTTATGGTGTCATGTGCAATGCTATCTTGCATTCGGTTGATTCTTCACCAATTGCTCTTAAAATTGGCATACACAGAAGAAGGATAGTTTATTGGTGCAATTTGTTATGAAATTTTTAAATTTTAATTTTTTGAATTTTTTTCGTTAAATTTCAAAAAAGTGGAACTACCTTTCTCCTTCGTATTCCAATTCTTAACAATTTATCAAGAGCAACCGAAGCCAAGATAGGAATGAATATAATACATGAATTCAAAGATTTTCAAATTTCATTTTTTATGTCAAATTAGCTATAATGGAGTTATCTGACATCGTGGAGTGAGCTGGAATCGATGGATACTCCATATGCGATATTTGAAATGTTTTGAAAAATACATATTCTCAAATTAAAAAAATTCTCAAACAATTTTTTTAATTTTGAGACAAATAGCACCTTTAAATTTCCATTCTGTGTGTATAATAATTTTCAGTTTGTCAAGAATGTCCCGAATGCACGACAGCAATGTACTGTGTACCCAAAATCTGACGTAATCAATTTCGATTTTTTCATGTCAAAATAATTTTAAAATACAACTTTGGAGTGAAATGAAGTCGATTAATACCCTGCATGCCTTAGGTTAAATTTTTTCGAAAAATTATTATCCTCAAATTTCAATAGGAAATTAAAAAAATTCAAAGTTTAAAATACAAAAAAAATATTGTATCTGCGGAATACGATTCACTTTACCCATGCAAATTTTCAACTCAATCGGTCCATAAATACCAGATTAAAAGCATGGCAAATGAACCGCATCTTTGCAAATTAGAACCTTAACATACCTGTCTTCCAGAGCATGTAATACTGATAACATTTTTCAAAAACAATATTTCAATATTTCTGGTCTCAAATATTAAAATCTTGATATTAAAATATTGATTATAAATAAAAGCATTACGCGTGATTGTAATCCCCATGAAGCGATGCTAGAAGTTATTTTTACAGAAATTGGGATGTCATGTGAATCACTGCTTAAATTTATATGTGATAAAATTAATAAAACAAAAAAAAATTTTTTAATTAAAAACAACTAATTTGATGTGAAAAGTGAGTAATTCTATATTGGAAATACTCAATGTTGGGCATGCTAAATATCAATATTTCAATATAGCCAAAGCCCCAATATTTGAATATAGTGCAATTTCAAAATTATATGCCTTTAATGTCTGACTTTCATTAAATTAAAAAAATTGTTTTACTAGTTGAAACAATAACGTAAACCAAAATTTCCAAATGTCACATGTACGCATAAGAAATCAGGACGGACAGACAGACATCCAGCTTCACTGTTTGTGGTTAATAATGACCCAAGTCCAGCTCATAAGTGTTCAGCATAAATATTCTGATACTCTCCAACACGTCATCAAGTATGTGTGGTTGTTAGGTTCAATCTCACATATAAATCGTGCACTTGCAAGGTTCTTAAAGTATGTTCATAAACTTTATCCTTGATGACTTATTCAGCCAACCCATTATAAATAGCTTATTTTGGATGGAATTCGTTTCGATCAAAGTCCTCTTATGACTTCATGAGTGTATATGGGTTACTCCTTTGCCGAATAAAAGGTATATGTAGCACTATCTTGATTTAATTGAGCAAATTCTTGTTTTGAAACTTTGAACGCTGATGTTTGATCTTTTCGCAAGGTTTGCATTTTTCCAAGGCACTAAAAGTGTGAATCCAAGACTGTGCACAAACCTCAAGTACTTCACCACGTTTGATCTGTTTTATTTGATTCCTTTTTTCCAGCACTTACATTTCCTTTTGATGCAAAGGGTCCCCACAATTTTACTGACTGTCAAAAACTTTTCTGATGATTTCGGAATCAGGTCAATATCTAGAACCACTTCGGTTTTTCTAAATTTCCGAAAACTTGGACAACAAAGTAAACATGGTAAGAAGTGCACAGAATTAGCAAACTACATTTCGATTTGTGGTTGAAGGTTGCATTCGTTGTGAGCTAGTCCGACAAAATTGAAAAGGGGTAAGTGGTGATGATGACGATAGTATTATCGAAAGCAAACTTCACAGAAACCGCACTGATTTGTTGAAAGAGATTCCTACTTCAGTTCAGGCCTGACATTTTTTACAACTTGACAGAGTCATCTCCTCATATTTTTAAANTTGAAAGAGATTCCTACTTCAGTTCAGGCCTGACATTTTTTACAACTTGACAGAGTCATCTCCTCATATTTTTAAATTTTCTGCTCTCAAATACTACTGAAGTCCTAGCTGTTTTTGATAAATTTGTATAAGACGCCTTCATCATCATTTTCTACACAATATTTCATATATCGAAAATTACCTTNTTGAAAAGGGGTAAGTGGTGATGATGACGATAGTATTATCGAAAGCAAACTTCACAGAAACCGCACTGATTTGTCGAAAGAGATTCCTACTTCAGTTCAGGCCTGACATTTTTTACAACTTGACAGAGTAATCTCCTCATATTTTTAAATTTTCTGCTCTCAAATACTACTGAAGTCCTAGCTATTTTTGATAAATTTGTATAAGACGCCTTCATCATCATTTTCTACACAATATTTCATATATCGAAAATTACCTTNATTTTTGATAAATTTGTATAAGACGCCTTCATCATCATTTTCTACACAATATTTCATATATCGAAAATTACCTTCAAACTCTACACAAGTCCAAGCATATCGACAATGTTTGTGAATGTTAAAACGTTTGATAAAAAATTTAAAATATTTGACATTGCTTTGGTTTTCTCCTTCATGATTTTTTGTTTCGAATATCTGGATGGATCATATATGGTAAAAATTTTCAAAGTCAGCATAAAATTGAAATTAGACTTGTTGGGTTGTAGCCAATTGTCAAACTCCTCAAAGAGTCACCATAGAGAATAAATGCGTATTTAAAAGTTACTCAGGTTAACATTCTCAACNTTTGACATTGCTTTGGTTTTCTCCTTCATGATTTTTTGTTTCGAATATCTGGATGGATCATATATGGTAAAAATTTTCAAAGTCAGCATAAAATTGAAATTAGACTTGTTGGGTTGTAGCCAATTGTCAAACTCCTCAAAGAGTCACCATAGAGAATAAATGCGTATTTAAAAGTTACTCAGGTTAACATTCTCAACAACTTTTGTACATGCTATTTTGTTTGTTATGAGCATAGCGAGGACTTTTAGGTTCTAAAAAAAACTATTTTANACAACTTTTGTACATGCTATTTTGTTTGTTATGAGCATAGCGAGGACTTTTAGGTTCTAAAAAAAACTATTTTAGGTATCATGAAAAGAGAAACATTGTAGAAAAGGGTACTATAATTTTGCTAAGAGTGTAAAAAGATTCTTAAACTTTTGTTGGTATCAAAAAGTTTCAAAATTTTTTAGAATATTTGAAGGACTCATAAACTTTTTCTACAACTTTCTACAATGTAAGATTTATTACACAGGTTTACTGGCTTAAATAAGACATCATCCAGTGAGTCTGAATTTATAAAATAATGGAATCGTTTTGTCGTTCAATTTAATACTGGTAAAACCAAAATCTGCTACAAAAATTAAGAGTCAACCAAATTTAAAAATAGGTTAGCACTTATGTTTTATGCTTTTAACTCGTGAAAAGGTGCTAAAGGTTCGGAAAAGGTTTTCTTAATCGGCATGATTTTCCATGAAATGAATAGATAATAACACCCGAGGTCGTAAGATTACTTGTTCATTAGCACCTATTGTGCACTTATCCTTGCCCAGGTTATGAGTTAATCTAATGATAGCCTTGACCTGTGACCTCAAGGAGTTACTTTAGAGAAAAAATCCAAAAAGATAAGTTACTCAGTTTAACATTTTTNCCTTGACCTGTGACCTCAAGGAGTTACTTTAGAGAAAAAATCCAAAAAGATAAGTTACTCAGTTTAACATTTTTCACAACTTTTGAATAGGCTATTTTCTTTCTTATTTCTAACAGCCTAACAACTTAACAACTTTGACCTGTGAACCCTAAGAAAACCATGTCAGTTTGAGATCATCACGTATTTTTCTGGGCATTCTGAGCTTAGAAAAAATTGTAGTGTAAAAAGGGCTAATGCAGTTCGATCGGAAATATTCCCCCCCCCAATGTCCATGCTAAACCTGCAATCTGGCAACATGCATCTACGCTCCCCTGGATGAATTTTAGTGAGGCACTATTATCGTTTAGATAGGAAAAAATGTCCATGGTCACTGTAACCTGGTGAGTGTGAAAAAACCGTGGTCATTTGTGTACCCGGGTCCGTTTGACATCAGCACATTTTGCGTTGCAAATTTTCTATGAAATTTGCAATAACGTACTGCGTAAATCAATGTATTCACAAAAAAATATAATGTAATGGAAAAAAATTTTTGTAAATAAAAGAATAAATCAATAAATCCGGATTGAAAATAAATATTTTATAAGTAGTACTCAAGAAAAATCTAAGATATATAGCGTGAATTTAGGAAGAATGTTGGACCTGAGGAGGTCACTTTCCTAGGACCAGCCACAATATCTGGAGACACTGATCTTCGACTCATTGNCCTTGACCTGTGACCTCAAGGAGTTACTTTAGAGAAAAAATCCAAAAAGATAAGTTACTCAGTTTAACATTTTTAACAACTTTTGAATAGGCTATTTTCTTTCTTATTTCTAACAGCCTAACAACCTAACAACTTTGACCTGTGAACCCTAAGAAAACCATGTCCGTTTGAGATCATCACGTATTTTTCTGGGCATTCTGAGCTTAGAAAAAATTTTAGTGTAAAAAGGGCTAATGCAGTTCGATCGGAAATATTCCCCCCAATGTCCATGCTAAACCTGCAATCTGGCAACATGCATCTACGCTCCCCTGGATGAATTTTAGTGAGGCACTATTATCGTTTAGATAGGAAAAAATGTCCATGGTCACTGTAACCTGGTGAGTGTGAAAAAACCGTGGTCATTTGTGTACCCGGGTCCGTTTGACATCAGCACATTTTGCGTTGCAAATTTTCTATGAAATTTGCAATAACGTACTGCGTAAATCAATGTATTCACAAAAAAATATAATGTAATGGAAAAAAATATTTGTAAACAAAAGAATAAATCAATAAATCCGGATTGAAAATAAATATTTTATAAGTAGTACACAAGAAAAATCTAAGATATATAGGATGAATTTAGGAAAAATGTTGGACCTGAGGAGGTCACTTTCCTAGGACCAGCCACAATATCTGGAGACACTGATCTTCGACTCATTGNGAATGTTGGACCTGAGGAGGTCACTTTCCTAGGACCAGCCACAATATCTGGAGACACTGATCTTCGACTCATTGCAAGTTACTTTTCAACTTTAATGTTAAAACAATTTTGAAAAGAAATTCGGGAATTTGAAAACTATTTTGAAAAAAAAAATTTGAAAAATTTGAAAACAACTTTGAAAAAAAAATTAGGGAACACAATGAGCCATAAATTCAAAACTCAATTTCAAATGGAGTCGCAAGGATTCAGTAATACATAGATGCCAATTTGTGGATATCTCACACGGACATGGTTGCAGTGCCTTTGAAAATAAGTGGTTTTCTACAATAATTAATAATTTAATTACAATAATAATTACAATAATAGAGCTACAATAATTTACCAGCACATTCTAGGCATTACGATTAAAATTAGCACATCCTTATCAATTATTCCACCTTTTTCTACCGAAAAGATATGTCGCCATGTATAACAGTCATATAGCATATTAAACCATATTAGTTTCTAATTCAAGTTTAACTAGATAGAAAACTTATATAATTGAGGCATAGGATACTAATCTTTGTACATAAGTAGCGACTGATCATTAATTAATCAACTTTAATATTCGGTAACAATGTGGTTAGGTTCTGAATAAAACGAATGTTATTCACAATAAGAAATATTCTAAGAATGTATATGGCAGAATAGATGTTTACAATCGGTAAATTAAAATTACTGAATTCACATTACAGAATACGTTCAATAAAATTTAAATTATGTGTTTTTATTGTAGTCGAACTAAAAGTTTGGCTACACATGAAATAGTTGAAATCGTAATGCCAAAATGTGCAACAAGTATGGTCCCAAGAAAGTAATCTGCTACATGACAAATTTCTTTAAAATGTTAACCCGAGTTTTTAAATTCTACACAGGTTGTGCACAGCGATATGTATAAACTACTGTTTAGAATTATGGCGCTATAGTCTGTAGAAAAGATTAGACAAGCCTGTCGAATAATTTCTACCTAAAGGATTCGGCAGGGAATTGGAAAGTGGAAAAAAAACCCTCACTCCTCAATTTTCTAAACTCACTAACACCTACTAGATTCGAACCCACCACCACTCGAAAGAACTCACTTACCTTGACACTTACTCCACACTATTGAGGGAACAGGAGTTCCCTCCCGTCGTCCTCATCATCGCGTTCCGGCGTTGCTGTACCCCTTACCTCAAGATAATGCAACAAGGATGGTAACAAGATACCATCGCCTCAAANGCGTTGCTGTACCCCTTACCTCAAGATAATGCAACAAGGATGGTAACAAGATACCATCGCCTCAAAATCCCTTTTTTTCTATTTTAAAGTAAAATCCCTCCCTAGGCTAGGTTTTTTCTTAAAACTATTATTATTACTATTTATATANCAGCACATTCTAGGCATTACGATTAAAATTAGCACATCCTTATCAATTATTCCACCTTTTTCTACCGAAAAGATGTCGCCATGTATAACAGCCATATAGCATATTAAACCATATTAGTTTCTAATTCAAGTTTAACTAGATAGAAAACTTATATAATTGNATGTCGCCATGTATAACAGTCATATAGCATATTAAACCATATTAGTTTCTAATTCAAGTTTAACTAGATAGAAAACTTATATAATTGAGGCATAGGATACTAATCTTTGTACATAAGTAGCGACTGATCATTAATTAATCAACTTTAATATTCGGTATCAATGTGGTTAGGTTCTGAATAAAACGAATGTTATTCACAATAAGAAATATTCTAAGAATGTATATGCCAGAATAGATGTTTACAATCGGTAAATTAAAATTACTGAATTCACATTACAGAATACGTTCAATAAAATTTAAATTTTATGTGTTTTTATTGTAGTCGAACTAAAAGTTTGGCTACACATGAAATAGTTGAAATCGTAATGCCAAAATGTGCAACAAGTATGGTCCCAAGAAAGTAATCTGCTACATGACAAATTTCTTTAAAATGTTAACCCGAGTTTTTAAATTCTACACAGGTTGTGCACAGCGATATGTATAAACTACTGTTTAGAATTATGGCGCTATAGTCTGTAGAAAAGATTAGACAAGCCTGTCGAATAATTTCTACCTAAAGGATTCGGCAGGGAATTGGAAAGTGGAAAAAAAACCCTCACTCCTCAATTTTCTAAACTCACTAACACCTACTAGATTCGAACCCACCACCACTCGAAAGAACTCACTTACCTTGACACTTACTCCACACTATCTCTGACTGTGTTCAGTTAGCAAAATACCGAGTGTTATTTCTCATTCAAATGTAACTTATCGAATCGGAAAATCTTGCTGTAGATTTGACTCCGTTGTCCATTTAACTTTAATTGATACCTCAAGCGATCATAAACTTTGAGTATATTACGAACAAGATATCTAATATTGCTATACTAATGATTTTTACTTTCTAATAAACACTAAAATTCTTTCTTAAATTCTTATCAAAAATGGTAAAAATCTTGCTAAAGGTAACAAAAAATTGAAAACAAGGATTTGGCCATAAATTCTTTTCGATTAAAAAAATACTCAAAACCTTGATAAAAAAATAAGCTAAAAATAAAAATCTTGCTAAAAATAAAAAATAAAAAAAATTTACTGTTTATAAAATTCAAAAAATAATCAAGTAATTTCTAGGATTTAAGTAATCGAATAAAGTGAATATTATTTTNAAATTCTTTTCGATTAAAAAAATACTCAAAACCTTGATAAAAAAATAAGCTAAAAATAAAAATCTTGCTAAAAATTAAAAATTAAAAAAATTTACTGTTTATAAAATTCAAAAAATAATCAAGTAATTTCTAGGATTTAAGTAATCGAATAAAGTGAATATTATTTCTTCGATTTTATAACTAAAGTCGGTGTAATAGATTACTACCTATGCAAAACTTGAAATTAGTTGTTGCTTTTAGTAGAATTTGAAAAATACTTTCAGAAATAAAGTTTAAAAAAATCTACCTCAAATTCTGTGAAATTCTTTAGTAAAACTTTGTTTGTTCCTAAAACGTAAAAATCTTCTGAAATCTTTTCCTTAATCGTCTTGAAATTCTGTTAATAAGGATGAATAAGACCCGAATGATGCATGTGCCTTTGNAAAAATACTTTCAGAAATAAAGTTTAAAAAAATCTACCTCAAATTCTGTGAAATTCTTTAGTAAAACTTTGTTTGTTCCTAAAACGTAAAAATCTTCTGAAATCTTTTCCTTCATTGTCTTGAAATTCTGTTAATAAGGATAAATAAGACCCGAAAGATGCATGTGCCTTTATTTGTCAGCAAAATTTAACAAATAATCCGTAGTATAATTATTTCTGGTCAAGTTCAATCTTAGAAAAAGAGTTTCAAACTTATACCAATAGCAACAATACTGGTTAATTTTTTTTACAGTTTGGTCAATCTACTTTTTCTCCAGATAACGATTGGAGAAAGTACAAACAATGTAATGCCACATGCGGAGAATGTCTTTGAATTTGTGTAATTTGTTCTACATAAAAAATCATTGACAGCTTCTGTAGAATTGATTCTGACAGGTTGGCTCAGTATAATATTTTATGAATAGAGTTTGCTGAATTTTCTCTAGCGGTTTCCCTTAGACAGAATTTGTCCCTTATTGATTGTACACGATTAGTTTAATAATGCCNTAGTTTAATTAATGAGAAAGAATCGATTAGTCAGGAATCATTTTAGACAGGATTTCTACAGAATTTAAAAACTCGGGAAAGTCAGAGTTCGTTTATTCAATACTTCGCAACAACGATAATATAGTTATGTTGGTTAACCTAAGTTTCGAGGTGATGGTATTTGAGTAATCCCATAGTTCAAACTAGGATTTTGTAAAAAAAAGTTATGGGGTCTGATACTAAACCCTGTTTCCTCCATCGGCATAATTGGGAAATCTTCTGACCTTGGAATATGTGTAATTCCGAAAATATGCCAAAACACAATATCCCTGTTCTTGATTGGTGCTTGTGGATTTCTTTTGACAACTTCAGGAAGTCCACGATTATTTAAATAAAATCCACCTGGATAAATTTCCTTCTCGTTGTAAGGTGTCACCCAAACATCATAGTTAGTAAATGCAGATTTAGGATAAAGTGGGCTGTCTCTGCGCATGAGCAATGGTGCAGTATTCATTGGGAGAAATCTATAACCTGAAAATTCCTTCACATTGGGGTGAACCACAGATGGGTTGAAAATATGCCATGTCCTTGCTTTGATTGGGTTGATTCGTGTGCACCCTTCAGCTACAGTTTCCAATATGTTTTCTCTAGTTGTAAACGCATGACCTGTAAATAACATATATATTTCTTGCATTAAATTGTTTGTTTTTAAAGACGTTGCTCCAAAATTCTCAACAAAACGTTAAATATCAAATTTTCAAAAACTTTTTACTGAGAAAAGTATATAAAGAAAAAAGAAGAGTGGATATTGATTAATTTGACTCAACTTTAATTTATGCAATGGTAATTCAGGTTGACTCTCTATGTCTGAAAAAGTTAATTCTCTAAGATTTCCGGCTATTATATTTGTTAAAGTATGTTAAAATGCATCTCACCGCACCTTTCTTTCCCTATACTTAAAGCGAATGAGTATCACATCCGCTATCAGCAATAAATATGCAAATTATATCACGAATTGATGTTTCATTTACCATATACGGAAATATATACGGAAAGGTTAATTCTGCAGTCACGTTGAATTTGATTTCGGACACGTAAGAAGGAACCACATTAAACTGGGTTTTTGGTTTACTTGTTTAAAGTTAGATTGATATCAAATTTTATACAAATGACCACAATTTTGACAAAGTGGACATTATTAATTATATTTAGTGACGTAGTGTAGTTTCAATAAGTACTAATTTTTACTTTACAATTTTGGTACTTTGATAACTTAACCCTTTAAACATAAAAATATTATGATTAATTTTTTATTGTAAGATGAAGGTTAAATTTTGGAAACCTACTAAACTTATTTGACATGGTTCCTCTGTACTTCCTATAATTTGAGAAAAACTACATAAGTATTGAGAATAAGGTTCGATTTCCAGAAAACATTTCTGTGTAAATTATTGTAACAGGCTTATATTATTTATTTTAGTATATTTGAAACTGGGATCATGAATAAAGATTGCACCAAATCATCTTGTAAAAAATCAAACTAACAACTATTTTGTTTAATAAAAATAAAAATCAATAAATCTTGCTATAATTTGGTTAGATTAAAGAACTTTCTATCTATTTTCTAGAAAACTTCTTTCCGACTTTCGTCTATACTTTAAAATATTACTCTCTTAGGTGNCTATTTTCTAGAAAACTTCTTTCCGACTTTCGTCTATACTTTAAAATATTAATCTCTTAGGTGGTTAATTTTTGGGACAACATGTTAGGAAAATAGGGGATGAAGAAAGAATTTTTCAAAATTAACGCTTTGTTTGCGCAAAATGTATGACTAAATCGAAACTCTGTTGGAGTAGAGAATTTTATAAAACAGCAGTTGGTTTGTTGATCATGCAGTAGGTGGTACGTATATTCAAGTAGTTCAACGCGGCTGATAAGTTCTACAAAGGAAATACAATATAAAAAAATAAAACATTTTTCTCGACATTAGGAAATGTCCGGTTAAAACGGTTTATTTTTTATAATTTTTAGGTCTAGTTTACGTTTCGGGTTCAAAGTGATCAGGAGGGGCTTGAGAACCTAAGGATTTTAAGAATGCTGAAGGTGCAATACCACTCTTTGGAATCTTAATTACTTAAGAACAAGGCAATACATTAACAATTTTCCTTCCCCGCCTTCCGATGTTTTTTGTCATTATAAATATGCATGTAATGTAGCTATTTCATGCCCAAAATATTTTTATCATATAACGCTAGGAATATTCCGAAACACGCAACATTAAAAATACACGACGTTTGTGCTTATCTCGCCNTTTTATCATATAACGCTAGGAATATTCCGAAACACGCAACATTAAAAATACACGACGTTTGTGCTTATCTCGCCTCACATTTAAAAAGAATTCCCAGTTCATTTAATTAATATTATATGGAACAACGTCTGAAAATATAAAATATTTAATGGTAAAATTAGGAAAGAAGTAACTATTCTCGAACCAAATAGCATTGAGCCCACGAAGTTCTCGCCGCGAGATTTTCTGTTTTTAATTTATAAATGTGCGCGTCTTATCATTTAAATTTTTAGGCGTTGAAGTTAAAAAGTTTAATTTGTGATTCAGATAAGTCTTTCTTCTTTGATTTACTTTTAGCTTGCCACCAAAAATTCAAATAGACAGTGTACCAAAGGTGAAACAGTTTTCTAATTATGTTGAAGGAGAGTGTATACAAGGAATTGGGCGGGAAACACCCAAGAAACTACTGGAAAAGATTGGAATTAGAATTATGATTCAGGCACTGCTTTAGCATGTGGTGTTAACGTATCTACGGTAAAAAGGTCATTCACAGTTCTACCACCAAAAACTGAAAACGATACACCTGATAATCACACAAAACAAATTGATTCGTTTACAATCTCTAATCATACAAATCTCTCATCGTTTTTATGAAAGTCATGCGTATTCTACAATGAAAACTTGCACCAAAAGTGTTTAGAAGGTGACAACATTCCAAGAGTTGGTAAAGAGACATTTAGAAAATGATATCGTATATTATTCGGTAAACCTGTATTCTGGAATGGAATGACAACAGCACAACGTGAGTACTACTTGCACCACATTATACATTTGCGGGACACATGGTACAACATATTTTACTGTGATGAAATCTTCACTCTCCAAATCAAAAAAGAAATAAATGCAGCCAACTTGTTGTAAATGACACATGAATCAAAAAGAAATATTGGATTCGTGATAGACTAATTTAAAGAAATATGGAGTTAATCATAGCTACCAAAAATCCTGTTCTAAGATTAGAAAATTCTATAGATAGCAGTATCTATGTAGAAATTTTCGAAATTTCTTATGACATGTCGTTCTCTGACTAAATCATAATACAACTGAATGACTACCGCACACAACTCAAATTTTGAGATGTTTGTTTGGAAAACTGTAATATGCGAATCCCGCCGAGAGCTCAATGCTATTTGGTTCGAGAGTNATTTTGAGATGTTTGTTTGGAAAACTGTAATATGCGAATCCCGCCGAGAGCTCAATGCTATTTGGTTCGAGAGTTCATTATTCATTAACATTGACGCTCCGATTATGCAAAATATTGCTGCAAGATTATGCGGTTAAGGGTCAAAAATTATGTGTTTTATGCCTTTTGTAACTGCGTCAGTCAATTCCTCTATTCATTGCCAGGAACAGATTGGTTCTATGAAATTACGTACTCAGAAAATACGGCGGTCAATTAACGGGCTGGAAAATACGGCTATACAAAATATGGCATATAAAAATACTGACTTTAAAAAATACTATATAAAGATAATTGTAGAAAAGCTTAAAGTTCATCCCGACGCTTTCCACACTTAAAACTTAACAAAACAAAATCCTAAACNCACTTAAAACTTAACAAAACAAAATCCTAAACAAAATCCTAACGATATCAACCTAAACCTAAAGAAAATCTAAAAGGAAACCTAAAATCCTGAAGAAAACCTAAAAGAAAACTTAAAAGAAAACTTAAAGAGAAACCGGTTAAATAATCGTATCCTGCTTACCTAGATTTCTACTAATTCGGCTATTCTACAAAAAAGCAGAATTTAACATTGATGTATTGTTTGAAGATCTTACCGTTCTGTTAGGAATTCCTGTTTGCATAGGATTAACCTAACCCAACCTAAGGGACCTACGGAATATGACTATGAGACGTAAAAGAAGACTATAAAAATTAAAAAAAATCTAAAATAAATAATGAAAAGTATTTTCAATTAAGCGTATTTTGTTATGACTGTATATTCTAAGGCGTTATGTTTTATAAGCCGTATTTTTCAGGCCGCGTTTTCCAGGCTGTATATTCCAGGCCGTATTTTCGTAGCCCGTATTTTCGCCTTTCGGAACATATTGGACTTGAGTTTTCTTTAATCTATTACATGGTTGTTCTAGATCGTTNGTTAGGAATTCCTGTTTGCATAGGATTAACCTAACCCAACCTAAGGGACCTACGGAATATGACTATGAGACGTAGAAGAAGACTATAAATTAAAAAAAAATCTAAAATAAATAATGAAAAGTATTTTCAATTAAGCGTATTTTGTTATGACTGTATATTCTAAGGCGTTATGTTTTATAAGCCGTATTTTTCAGGCCGCGTTTTCCAGGCTGTATATTCCAGGCCGTATTTTCGCCTTTCGGAACATATTGGACTTGAGTTTTCTTTAATCTATTACATGGTTGTTCTAGATCGTTTAAATAGTTCTTCGTTCAAAAATAATTCATTGAAAGAACGATATAGTGTTTAAAAAGATTCAGCTTGTTTAAGAATTGTTTCATTTTAGTACATATGAATCATCAAATGGATTTTTCAAGTTACATCAGAGTTTTTTACATACTCTTCAAGCAATAAACTATTCTGTTTCGCTTTGCTATCGGATCAACAAAAGAATTAATTGCTTATTATTACTAAACGTTATAAAATTAATTTTAAATCTAATTTTGAGGTGACATAAATATGCAACTTCTTCTACATCTTTTAAAATCAAATCAAAATCTATTCTTTTTTAAAGGATTGCTGGCTAAAGTTAAAATTATGCGTCATCTAAAAAATTATGCGGTACCAAAAATATTATGCGTTTTATGCGTTTTTTATTGCATAAAATTGTCTACTACGACAAGATTTATGATCGCGCGTTGTTCCCGCATGATTTAGATACTTCGCAACGATTATGCGTTTTATGCGTTTGAGCGTCCCTGTTCATTAATAAAAATCAATATTCACGCCTATTTGTAGAGGTTTTTCTTGTTCTGCTAGTTCACTACAACAAAATATTTCTTACCGTACGGATTTTTTGCATTTCCTGTTTCAGCAGAGTCTTGTTCAACGTCCACCATTGCCACAGAATTCAAGTGACCGTCAAACATCGGATCAAGTCTTACCGCGAAAAGATGTTGGTGAAATTGTGTGTTGAGTTGGGGTGAAATTTGAATACCGTAACCATAAGTATCTTCACCAATTGCTAATAATTCTGTATCTAGTAGTCCTGTTGCTTTGACTGTATACTGAATACTTCCATCAAGTCCAAAGTACCAGTAGAAGGCATAGTCATAGTTTCCAACTGTAGAAATGCTGGAAATTACTAGTCGACGTCCTCTTGCATGCGTGATTCTGCCATTCCTTACATGGGTGTGTTTAAACAAAAGACCGGGATCTTCTTCAAAAACACAAATAGCGTTAGGTTTTGACTGTGGGGTTCCTTCCAGAGTATTCACAGTTGATTGTATAAACACAGCGGTAGAAGGGCAGTCTACGCCAGCTTGTAGAGCGTTAGCCCACACACCCATACCGTATTCACCTGAATGCATGAGATTTATCAATTTTTTATTGGTAATAAAGTTTTTCTAGAGAATGTAAGTGTGTCAACATTTTATCAGGTTATTAAAAAATAATTAAAAATAAGTATTTCTCAATGAAAAGTTGGAGAGGACANTAGGATTATTGGTAGTAAAGTTATTCTAGAGAATGTAAGTGTGTCAACATTTTTATCAGGTTATTAAAAAATAATTAAAAATAAGTATTTCTCAATGAAAAGTTGGAGTGGACAGAAAAAGTTTAAAATGAAAAAAATTATTTGTCGTTACCTGAATCAAAAACAGCTTTCCGATGATAGGGTGGACGAGGATCAGCATAAGGTACCAACATTTCCACCATGGATACTCGGTAGATAAGTGGGCGTAGGTTAGCACCATCGTTGAATCCGATGTCATATAATACCATTCCTTCTCGCCCGTTGAATCCAATCCTCATTTGGAAATTCTCCCATTGCAATTCCTTGCCATTTAGTCGGACTTGTGACGGTTGCGGTTTTGTTTCATATCGTTTGTATCGATACAAAGGTACATGGTATGACGGAGTGTATGGAACGTGTTGAGGAGTTGGTTTAAATGAATATTTAGGAGGCTGATTAACATGAGGATGATTATTAGGCAAAATTGGTTTAGTTTGAGAACTTGGTGGATTTGGTGTCCGAAATCTTGAATGTGAAAAATTCCCACGAAGTAATATTTGATCGTAGTTTGCATCCTTTTGTGGCACACTGACCCCAACATTACGATTCCTAACTGAAAATTGATGATGGACTGGTAGATCTTCGATTGCAATAACACGCTCTTGAATAACATCTACAATCCCAATGAAATCAAATGGATGCGCAAGAGGATTGTCGTCCCTTGACGATAATCCGTATGGAAAAACTTGAAGTAGACGTCGTCCGCGCCACTCAGGTCGATCATCAATGTATCCTATAGGCCTGTAAATTGCGAGCATAAAATTTCAAAATTGGACACAAATTGAATTAATAGTATACGAATAATTAAAAGTGAAGGATACATTACTTTTACTTTACTTGCATTACTTTTCCCAACAAGAATGTAAAAAAATTGAAAACGAAACGAAATCTTAATTCGAAATGGGAGAAAAACGCAAGCGCTGTTTTTTAATATAATGAACGTGGTGTACAAACGTGAAGAATAACAATATTCTGTTAAGAGAGTTATTTCTATACTTTCTATCTGCGTGGCATATTTCTATCCTTCGGATACTTATTGGATGAGAACATCAACAAAACTAAATCATCCTTCTGGACCATTTCACATTTTTTCGAGAATTTGAATTCGAAGAAATTATTTCTCAAACTATCTCGAGATAGCTAGATTTGGTATGGTATACACAACAGCCTGATGTAGTCCATCCCAAAACGAATGTAAAATTTTTCTTGCTAAATTTTTGGACTCTGTGTGAGGTGCTCATCAGCAAAACCTCAATCTTAAAATATTCTCAAGCAACTACTCATTTACTCCGTGCAAAAGGAAAAAGGAATCAATATTAAACTAAATTATTATTAGGCCAACATATTATATTTTTGACAAAATTTATTACCATTTCTTTGGATTTTGCTTTCTTGTGAATCAAATGAACTTAAATGCCTGAGTTTGAAATTTATTATTTTATTTCAAGTGAATTATCAACTTATTGAAATCTAGACAAGCTTAAAAAGTTCGCATACTTTAATATGCTTTTCATTGGACATACTTTCATGTTACACTGCATTAAGAAACAAAGTGTAAGATTTTGTGGACAATGACTAAAATGCTGCCAAAAAAATACTGACGGAGGAAAGCTAAGTGATGGCCAGAAGTTGGCTGGCCTTTTTTCTCTCAGCATTTTCTTGGTCAGTATTATAGTCATGGCCTTCAAAATCAGTCCCCTCCTTTGTTAATGCAGTGTTAATGCTATTCATAATAGAGAAGAGGCAATGAACGGTTGACCATTGAAGAAGCAAAGGCATAAATTGTTGATCACTGTATGTAATTAGTTTTTTTTAATACATACTTGGGTTGTAGGTTATACATTGAAAAATTCTTAAGCGTTTACATAAAATTCTCGCACTCTTTTCAAAAAATAACTTAACGAATGTTTACAAGTATGAACCATCAAGTATAGCCAAAATTAATTTCTGTTTCTTTTCTCAGACGCTATACAAANAGAGGCAATGAACGGTTGACCATTGAAGAAGCAAAGGCATAAATTGTTGATCACTGTATGTAATTAGTTTTTTTTAAATACATACTTGGGTTGTAGGTTATACATTGAAAAATTCTTAAGCGTTTACATAAAATTCTCGTACTCTTTTCAAAAAATAACTTAATGAATGTTTACAAGTATGAACCATCAAGTATAGCCAAAATTAATTTCTGTTTCTTTTCTCAGACGCTATACAAATTGTTTAACGCCTGATGGAAGTCACATGACTTTCATGAAGTTCAGAAAGTTCTGCTTATTAGTATGCTTCCCATGAAAAATGAAAACAGATAAAGCTCCACTGCTATTAGCCACATGGGATTATTTCTAGTGAATCACGTTGGGTTTGAAAATTTTAAAGTTATTTCATATTGAAAACTGTGAACTATGTATGGATTACGGATTAAACATTTATGATTTTTAATCTTAATAAGGAAATTCAGTTGAGGTTTAGGATTATTAACGTGTTTTATTTCGTTATAATCTAAACATAATATAGAAATCACCACACTTTAGTCAAAAGAGCCGACTATATTTGAGTTTAGGGGTGTGGGAACGAGGGGTAGAAAACGTGTAGAGAAAAAGCAATAAGGAAGATAGACATCTTCGTACAAAACATATCCTGATATAAATAGTTATATTATCTCTTTTTGCAGCATTATATGTTTGTAAGAAAAAAGTGAGGACCTAGACTTACTGTCACATCTGAAATATTTGCTCTCTTAAAATTGTTACATTTANGCATTATATGTTTGTAAGAAAAAAGTGAGGACCTAGACTTACTGTCACATCTGAAATATTTGCTCTCTTAAAATTGTTACATTTACCAAAGCGTAAGGAAACTGATAACGGGTATAATAAGAATCAATCAGAGTGACGCCAAGCGTTTTTGAATTTAGGATAGTAATCAAGTATAGCCAAGCCTATGAATACATTTAAAGCTATNGTTATTTCATATTGAAAACTGTGAACTATGTATGGATTACGGATTAAACATTTATGATTTTTAATCTTAATAAGTAAATTCAGTTGAGGTTTAGGATTATTAACGTGTTTTATTTCGTTATAATCTAAACATAATATAGAAATCACCACACTTTGGTCAAAAGAGGCGACTATATTTGAGTTTGNAGAAATCACCACACTTTGGTCAAAAGAGGCGACTATATTTGAGTTTGGGGGTGTGGGAACGAGGGGTAGAAAACGTGTAGAGAAAAAGCAATAAGGAAGATAGACATCTTCGTACAAAACATATCCTGATATAAATAGTTATATTATCTCTTTTTGCAGAATTATGTTTGTAAGAAAAAAGTGAGGACCTAAACTTACTGTCACATCTGAAATATTTGCTCTCTTAAATTTGTTACATTTACCAAAGCGTAAGGAAACTGATAACCGGTATAATAAGAATCAATCAAAGTGACGCCAAGCGTTTTTGAATTTAGGATAGTAATCAAGTATAGCCAAGCCTATGAATACATTTAAAGCTATTTGGTCCTTAACACAGTCAAATGTTACAGCAAAAGAAAGTATGGTTGACTAAAAAATTTGGTGCTACAATTAGAAACCACTTTTTTGATGTATTTGGTGCAAAATGGTTCTATAAAAGATGTTTCGTTATTGTTTTAGACATCATTTTTTTGTTGCTTTATGTGGCTTTTTTTAGCTTTCTCTCGACATTTCCAACATGCCTCTATTTGGGTCTGAAATCATTTTTCCTATTACATTAAGCAATTATGGCTGTGTTGCTAATTTGAGGTAGAATTTTGCAGTCTTATTGCAAAATTGGTGGTATTCTTATGAAACCAATTTTGCACGATTTCACTACTTGGTGCTAATCAACCTAGCATCCCAGAAACTGCATATTTGGGTTCTGCTATAGGCATCTCTAGATTACTAATTTGAGGTAGCATTTTGTATTTAATGTATTTACTACATAATCAATTTAGATATTTCAGCTATAGACGGTTGCTACCTAAGCAATAAAATGCCAGTATAATAATTATACCGTTTATACATATGAAACTAATGGTTGCCATCTCAGTTAACAATGGTTGATGCTTCAGGTGCAAAACCCAATTACCGCAGATATGCACCGTTGTGCGTCAGATATCAACAGCAGTAACTTCATGGTATGGGTTTAGTCTACGATTGGTTCTACTGTTGCTAGAACTTTTCTTGTTATTTATCATACGTTTGCAGAAAAAATATAATAACTATGAGCAATTAATTTGCAGAATTACCATGGCTCTCCTGCAACAAGCTCCATATCGTTATAGCCAAGCCTTGCACATCGTTCTTTAACACGAGAGTCATTCCGGAAAATTTGCTCTCCAGCCGCAAGCTCCTGTGGTGCGTACATCGGCTGCGTTCCAGTTGGCAGAGCATGCCATGTTTCAAGTGATTCTTTATGCAAATTCACAGTCCCTTCGAACACTCGCCCATAATTTCTCTCAATTACAACAACGAAGCACTTGCGTGGGATCCTACTCCATTGTTCACGTGAACGCAGAATTGGAAACAATATTGCCTTTTCTGGTTCCGCTAAGGTAATCCATATGAAATTCCATCCGGTTGATGTAGGCTGAGTAGTTCGAACGATATTTGAACAAGTTTGTATTTCTGTTGGTCTCAGAGGATCCAATGGGTGTAAATATTCTCTAGATTGCCCATGTGCTTGTATACTGTTCAATACAATGATGTAGAGAATGGGACCACATGCTTGAATCATTTTTCAATGATTTTCCAGACAGAAACTAAACATACCACGTCCAGCTGAGCTGTATGAAAATTTGTGTTCAACTTGTTCTCTCTTTGTCATGACACTGTACACATACCAGTGTCAAGGCAGTCGATCAACAACGCTTATTTAATGCCCCCAGCCATTATAATCATTCAATTCCTGTTGTGTTTCACTTTGCCTTCAACTTATTCCGATCCCTAGCTGGCTGGAGGAAAGAAATCGTTAGGCTGAATGCGGGTTATTATGCATTTAATATTCAAATAGAGCATCTAGTCATCTTCATAAGAAGTTTCGAAGTTGGTGATGAATCTTTGAGCTCGTAATCATATGTGCGTGTAAAACTATTGTCAGATATTCTCATATGCGATATTTGTCACTTTGGATGTATATATGTGGCTAAATTTTTTGCAAAATACTAAGGACCAAAAGCAGTTCTATCTTTCAGATATATGCGTGGTAAGCCAATCCGAATTAATTCTATTTTAAGAATACGGTTTAAAATAGGTAATGTGTTGTAAATATATTTACTATTTAAAAACGTGCACAATCATTGCACATTTCCTTTTTTCCTCTCGCATATTCAAATATTATTAGAATTGTTTTTAAGATATCGATATCAACCAACTATGATAAGCGGAAACATTTACGAATGATGCATGAAAGAATGCTTTTAAAATAATTATAAAATTGTTTGCAACATAATATATAAAACTGACTGGATTGGAGTAAAGAAACCTACGATTTTTATAACAATCCTGCATAAAAGTTGCGTTTTAGTAACTGAAATTAGTAGCGCACAAAATATCAGTTGTAAGAGCCGCTTGAATAGTTCGTTGTTACCAGTGAAATATGTTGCAATAGTCCCTGTGCTAACCCAGCAAAAAATTATCATTGAGTAGTTTAGAAAGTACAAAATTCGTTGGTAGATGAATGTTCGTCCTAATTCGGAAGCTGATAATGGGTGTGGAAGCATTTGCTAAGCATTCGCTCAAACAGTTTATTTTTCTAGGTTGTTGCAATTGGCTGTTTTTTTGTGGTTACGTTAGGATGCTGTGACAAAAATAATCCCTTGCGGCGATTAGCTCACGCTGCTTATTTACCTGCTATATCCATTACCATGTCAGCCTTTTCTTATTATAAAATACGAAATTATTCGAGAATTTCGCAAATATTATCAATCTAAACAAATCCAATTTTTACAATAATTTGCTAATAATATCGCACTTTTTTATGACAAAGCTTTGACAATGCAATGCATATAACGGGAGTTACTACAACCTCAGTTTGGAAAAATATTTTATGGAATAGAAATAATAATTCAGATATTCAATCTGATATTTTACGTGGAAGGTATATTTTAAATGTTTGAAATTCAATCAAATTAGATTATCACAAAGCAACATCCCAGCTACCCGGCGTAGGACGTAATGACAGAATTGGATAAGAATTTTAGCAAGTGTGCTCTTAATTATACTAAAGAAGATGTGACATGTAACAGGATGCGACATAGCTTCGGTTGACCTCTAGGGGTCACAAAATGTCAGATATCGGAATTGACTTGACAAAGGCAAATAGAATATATTTGGAAAGCTCTTGCCAAACCAAACACGAATACACATGCAATTGAGACCCAAAGTGACTTTGTTTATAAAATTTTTTTGACATTTTCTGTCAACAGACAGGTGAACAGAGGTCATGCCCTACACTGGAACATATTCCATCGTTTTTAACATAATTATTAGCACATTATCTGAAATTTTCATCCGATTTTGTCAGATCCACCATAAGCCGGGTATTTGCCACGATGTTGTTTTGATAATTTAGTTACATTATTTTCAATATTATATAAACAAATACATTCCACTAGGCTTTCATCTTTGCTAAAAAAAAGTTAAGGTTTTATAATTTAAAAAAATGTGTTTTTCAAAGGTTTTGAAACTCAACATTAATAAAAAGAAACAAAAAGACTTATTTAACTTACGCTCGTTTTATGGTTTGCGCATGCGTTGTGTACTCCTTGTCTTAGCGCTGTCATAACGCGCTCCACTCGTTTTTGAATTTATTTATGCTTTCTTTAATCATTTATGTACAGAATTTTTCTGTATTAAAAAAAAGTTAAAATTGTTCAACTTTCAATTGTTTACGGTAAGAATAAGCAAATAGAGAAAGAAAGGAAACCATAAATGAATTCTTCAAACAAAGCATTAAAGAAAAAAACTACTAGATAACGTATTCACAACGCTTAGACAACACATGTAGAAAGCATAAATTGATTCCAATTAGGCTTTGTTACAGAATTCTGTACAAAAAGTTGAAAAAAGAAAAACCATAAAACGAGCGTTAGGATTAAACGAATACGAAAACTATATCANTTCTGTACAAAAAGTTGAAAAAAGAAAAACCATAAAACGAGCGTTAGGATTAAACGAATACGAAAACTATATCAATATGTTGGTAACTCTTTATTAATTAAATAGTTGACCTACTTCGTGATTCAAGTTAGTTGAAACTAAAAAACTGTTTTACAGCAACGTATAAAACTTCAATCAAAAATTTGGTCGGGAAAACCAAACTTGTTAATAACACGGAATAATAAGGAAATTAATAATAAGTTCCGTATCAGTATTTCACGTGTATGTGGCGAGTCTTATCCGTATAATTTAGTTTATAAATTCTTACTTCTTATTCTAAACAAGATTTTTCAGCTAAAATCTAGAAAGAAAATTCAAACAAATTTACAATAGGATTCAAAATTATTGTAGAATTCAGTAAAGTTACAGTGTTCCAAAAATAATATTTTTTAATTCCCAATTGTATACTGATCGTGGCGTAAATGTAATATAGAATGGTATTACATTTCAATGCCCTTTCTGAAGCTGATGACACTTAGGTTAAGAAAAATTGTTTTGAACCATTGCATTCCAAATTTATAAGACACTTTCTATTCTCCACCAAAAAATTCCAACAAGTCTGTTCCTTATGCCTCTAAATATTGAAACGGATTATATTAATGTTTAAGCTGTTTTGTCATTTTGCCGTGAATTATTTAAATCACGCCTTTACGTAACAGTAAATTACTATGATTATATCTTTCAATGTGGTAAGTTGATAAAAGTTGGTATTTGNTATTCTCCACCAAAAAATTCCAACAAGTCTGTTCCTTATGCCTCTAAATATTGAAACGGATTATATTAATGTTTTGTCATTTTGCCGTGAATTATTTAAAACACGCCTTTACGTAACAGTAAATTACTATGATTATATCTTTCAATGTGGTAAGTTGATAAAAGTTGGTATTTGAGAGAGTTTACCACCTTTTACCAAAGCGGGAAAAATCCATTAAATCAAATGAGAATACTAATTTCAACATTTTAACCAACTCAGATGCTTGTTCTTTTTGTTTAAGGCAGATTCTCCAAAATATCAACTTAAGAACTTAGAAAGGGTCATACTAATTTTTCACCGACTTTGTTTTGTAATTCACGATTTATAAACACGCTTTTCGTATATGTAATTCACCACATCCGTAGGATTTATTCTCAACAACAAAGTTTTCTGACAAAATATTAATGGTATGTTACTGAGTTAAATTCTAAGTAGCTTTTTCCCATCGTCTTTATGGCTGTGTTATAATTTTTTTGGCGGAACCTCTTAATCACCATTTTATTAATTTCTATATAATAGCCGACATATTGATTTAATCAAAAATTTTTGTTTCATATGTGAAAAAAATTCTCAAACCAAAATCTATTGTCCCCATTATAATTTCTGATTCCATGTATTTATAAAAATTCCATCTAAAGTCTATGTTTTGATATAAGGAATCTCATTTTTAAAATAGCTTAAAACTATTGAGTTTGGAGTGAAATTAACTATTGAAAATATTAAATTTTGTATTTGGAATCTCTTTTCTCTATTTAGACCGATGGATACAGATTGGTCCATAGGTTCTTAAGACCGCTGGCTCCTACGTTTGTCTCATCTTGTTTACTGAGGAAAGCAGTGGTCTTAAGTATTTGTAGAATTTATTCGGGAACAACATTTTTTTTGGGTAAACTTGAGTTAAAAAACATTCAAAAGTACTTTTCATGTCAAAAACAGCAAGTCTCTGCGATCACTGGATCAGCAGTTTATTGTTTCAAATACCCATCTCTTAGAACACCGTTTCAAAAGAAAATCCAAAAGTATTAATTTTCAAAATATCATGAATTTTTATCCAGTGATCGTAGAGACTTGATGTTTTTACTTCAAAAGTTATTTTTCATTGGTCTTTCTAAAACTGCTAAGACATTCCGCAGAAAAAGTTTATTTCCTGCAAGACCACTGTATTTCCCAGCAAAGAGGATGGAACAAAAGTACCTTCTAGCTGTTTTACGAACTTGTGGGTCAGAGAATTTCTCTTAATTTCAAAGATTATGAAGAATGGTGTCGCTGCTCGCTACTGAAAAAATCGACATATTACTGCGAACGGTAAATCTAGGTAGCGTTGGGGATGTTTTATTGTGTAGTCATATTTTTTTTATTAATGTGATTTCATCTTCGATGTCTTGTTTTTGATTCAGAATAGTGCTGTCATTAGGATCTATATGCCTGATCCAAACTTGCCTTTCTCTCATCGTGCTCTAGGGAAAATGCAGTATTATTCTAAATATTCAGTAAATTGTGAATAGAGTTGTTATGGGAAAAAGTGATTGTATTGTTCAAAGTTTCTAATCACACCGTATTTTCCCTAAGAGCACGATAGGAGAAAGGCAAGTTTGGATCAGACAATAGACTCCAGTATTGAAGTGTAAGAATAGACAAATATTGGATATGTACTATTTTTAGTTAAGCATGGATTGTACCAAGGTTTTTCGACTCTAAGAAACAAACGGATGTTGATNGGATATGTACTATTTTTAGTTAAGCATGGATTGTACCAAGGTTTTTCGACTCTAAGAAACAAACGGATGTTGATAAGGTTACTTCATAACTCCAAAGAAATTAAATTAAAAAAAAATTCAACTGGGTGCCGTCAGCACACAGGTGAAGAATGCGTTGTTTAGCAACGATGTATAATGATTATTTGTAAATTATTTTTAACTAACTTATAATCGAAAGCAAACAAATCTGTTTGTTTATTCTAAAGTTTGTTGATTCGATAACCCTTGATTACAAAAATTTTTTTTTTAAGTTTTAGAGTTATGACATTACCTTATCAAGAGCCGTTGTTACTGTTGTCAAGGAACCTTGGATTGTACACTCTGTCGTGGCAAATTGGACTGGTTCTATAACTAAGCTTGGCGAAACGTGATAGGTAGCTTACATGTAAAGAAATTTTTAAATGAAGCTTTAAACTATAAATAACAATTTAATAAATATTTTTAAAGTATACTAAGTAATTCCCACTAATTGACCTTGGAGCCTGTAGCCAGTCTCGGATAGGTTAAAAATAGAACTGGCTCAATTTATTGCAGGTTGCTGTAGAAGGTGAAATCTTTTCTATTTAACTTATTTGTTTCTCCCAATGAAGCGGGTACGGACTTTGCATGGAAATCCCGCAGACTTGCTTTCGGTATTTCTGCTACTTCGAAGCTGACCCCGCCCTTTTTACGTGCACACGTAAACAAACTTTTCAGGCGTATGGTACTGTGGTTCAACAGCTACGCATACTTTACCTACTTTACATGAAAGGGTGTGAGCTTTTCATATTTTTTTACTCTGCTGGAAATACCTTATCGGCATCTTTGCATATCATGGTATAGGTACAGATTCCTAATCACGAAGATACGCGCAATCTCGCTCCAGGCCTAGTCAAAGTGCTTATGGCCTAAAAAACCAGTAGAAACAGCTAAATACTTTTATTATACAGGGTGTTCCAAAAAAAAAGATAACTGGAGAAAGTATTTTGCACTCAAATTGAGTGGAGTTAAAGAAAGTCAGTTATCTTTTTGTTGGAACTGCCTGTACTAGTGCTATACACTGGAGGTCAGAATTTACTACGCATGGTGAAAGTCTTAACTAAAAAAGGCATGCAGAAAAAATGAAAGGGAAGAGAACCCTTGATCTCATTCCTCTGCTCAATTTCCCTCCAGAGATTTGAGCGCCTAACCTTGTCTAACTGATGTAACTGCAGCAGAGTAAAAATACCCGATTCTGAACCCCAGCACTGACCACAAAAATACACGACCCTACCACAAAAATACACGACAATGGTAACCCTCGAAAACAATTGTGGCAAGGAACAGAGCAGTTCGATTATAAGGTTTGGAGTGTTACTCACGATATCATCATACCAGAATCAAAACAATAAACAATACATAAATGTGCTTGTTCACTCGTCCCATGGCTCAAGGATTGTTGGATGCCCTCCTGGCCCCATGCTTAACTAGGAATAAGTCACAAGCGTTTTGAATAGTAATGACTACCGTTTGACAAATGTTTCTATGTCTACCGCCAATGCAAAGCTTAGCGAATNAAGGATTGTTGGATGCCCTCCTGGCCCCATGCTTAACTAGGAATAAGTCACAAGCGTTTTGAATAGTAATGACTACCGTTTGACAAATGTTTCTAAGTCTACCGCCAATGCAAAGCTTAGCGAATAAAAAAAAAATTCCAAACCGTGATAATTAAATACACTTTGACTGATTGGTACTGGTGCTGTCGTAGCACACATTCCCCGCCTTGTTATGATTGTATTACTATTCTCGACCGCATAGCTGCCGAGCTGTGTTTCCAGTTTGGTTTAGGGCTCGGAGAGCCCAAAACCATCCTTGAGTCATGGGTGAGCACATACGCACCCACTTCCCGCGTTGTTAATATTATTTTGTTTTGTATGGGCGTTAGACATGGATTTCATCGTCACCAACACCAAACATTCTAAGCGAACTGGTTTTTTCCTTTCCACAATGGTTTCCAAGGGCTAGCTTCGTCGTGTATTTTTGAGGTCGGGTCGGGTGCTTTAGTGGTCGATATTGGGGTTCGGAGTAGGGCATTTTGACTGTTTGTTTGAATTGTAGCCATTATTGTTCAATTACTGGATGTCAATTTCTGAAAGTGAAATGCTAATTGACCTGACTTTTGACCTGAATGGGTTACCACAGAGAAAATTGTTATTTGGAAAAGTTGTTCAGATTTTCATTCTGCACAACTTTTGTATAAGAATTGTTTTGGGTTATAATGAAACCTAAAATTAAAATTTTGTAATTTTTTTTTTCAAAAAAAATTCAGAATCGCTTTAGAATGTCCTGAAACGGATTTCTGTGCGAAAAAAAAAAACCAAAAAAAAAAAATTTTTTTGAAAAAACTGAGAAAAGTTTCGCCCCCACTATGGGTGATTCTTTTTGTTCCAGGGTTTATCAAGGAATGCACAAATATCGGTTTCTTCCTCATGCATCAGAAATTTAAGAATTAAATTGATGTAAAACTTTGACAATCAAATAAGGTTTGGGTTAGGTTAGTTTTCTTTACAAATACATCTGTCATTCGGTGCACAACTCTAAATTTTTTTATAAAAATGTGTGTTTATGGTTAGAAAACTTTCACCATGCATAGTAAATTCTGACCTCCAGTGTATATATTTTATACCATATACTATATATACTACAGTATGTTAGGTAGCGAAGAAGAATTTTTTCTTCTCACTCCCTCCGAAAAATTCTTCTTCACCTAACATACTGTATATGTACTATACTAATATAAGCTATATATTATACTAGATCTAGATGGGTAGTCTACCTCAAGGAATGACACCGATCCAAGAACGGTAACCACATAACACAATGGGTAATTCTCTACCGACCATGCATAATCTGAGAAGGATATAATAAAATGACTTTCCTTCGTGTACGTATTGTACGAGCAGACAACTAACATACACGTTAAGAGACCACACGGTTTTCAGACACGAAATTGGCAGTTACAGAAGGTAGGTGTTATATAATCAATTTCGATTATCTACAAAGCCAAACAAACAATGTCAAAGTGGAATTCTGCGTATCCGTGGCACCGGCACCCGATTTGTCGACAGAATGCGGAAAATGCAAAAATAATGGCGTCAGGGCAGCCACGATAAACTCAATTTACAATTTAAACATGAAACATTTTAAGAAAAAAAAAATGGACGACTTCTGAGAATTATTTTAAATTGTAATCCACTTACGAGATTGCCTTTAAATTAATATACGAGGTGCCCACAGATCTGCCAGCATTTCTTCCCTTTCACTTTAGTTTTTGTATGTTTCTGCTATGATTAACTAATAATAGACCAAGAAAGGCGAGAAATTAAATAGGCTAAAGATTATGGATTGAGTTGAACGGTGGTTTGTAAATTTCCCCAATACCTAATAATCTTTGGTAAAGGCACTAGACCCACACCCATCCTTCCGCTTCCATCTTAGTCACTACCCATGTTACAGAACAGGGTGGGGAATTGAGTTACACTATATGCAAATTTGAATCAAACCAATTGTCAATTAGTCGACTTCTCTCTCTGCGTATAAATTCTAACATTCATTAAGTTAGTACAGTGGATTCCGTAGCTTCAACACACACGACAATTGAACGATAAAATCCCTATTTGTAATTTTTTTTATTAATATTGCACTATGNATGTTACAGAACAGGGTGGGGAATTGAGTTACACTATATGCAAATTTGAATCAAACCAATTGTCAATTAGTCGAGTTCTCTCTCTGCGTATAAATTCTAACATTCATTAAGTTAGTACAGTGGATTCTGTAGCTTCAACACACACGACAATTGAACGATAAAATCCCTATTTGTAATTTTTTTTATTAATATTGCACTATGNTTCCGCTTCCATCTTAGTCACTACCCATGTTACAGAACAGGGTGGGGAATTGAGTTACACTATATGCAAATTTGAATCAAACCAATTGTCAATTAGTCGAGTTCTCTCTCTGCGTATAAATTCTAACATTCATTAAGTTAGTACAGTGGATTCTGTAGCTTCAACACACACGACAATTGAACGATAAAATCCCTATTTGTAATTTTTTTTATTAATATTGCACTATGCATTAATCGATGTCCTGACGGCTACCCGTCTAGCAGATTCTTTCATCGCTGATGTTACAATTCAATTTTTTTTACATATAACAATTAAATACCAAGTTCAGTTGTTTCTTATGTTAATCTAGGTCGTGTGTATTATATTTAATTCTGAACTAAGATTTTCATGTTTAAAAACAAAACTTAAAAAAAACAGTTAAAAAACATAAAAAACATAAAAGACAGTTTTAAACAATAAAAACGTTTTTTGTTTTTTAATTAAAAAAAAAAAAAAACAGCAACACTGGTTTGGGTTCATCGCAGTCGGAAGTTTATTGCATCAAAAATTATTACAACAAGAATCCACTGTAATGAAATTTCATCAAACAACTTTGGAATCAGCCAATTTGTATGTAAAAAGCAAATTTCGAAGTTAAGATATGCAAATAACTATATAGTTATCTGAAAATTTGTTAATCTTACTCTAGTCATCATTCCACTAAGAATTTTTAGCACGATCATAGATGACGACAAAGTATATCGAAACGAGTAGACCTTCGTGGACTTCCACAGAGGAAACTTACGATAATGAGAGCATACAGGAAAATGTTAATCATCCTTGTCACTAGGGAAGATATGATTGTGTAGTTACAAAAGAATTTCATTATCAACTCCCAACGAAACCACCAATCTCAACAGTTTTATTAAAAAATTGACATTCAGCCATGCACATCTATTCACACATTCCAAATCCACCATTTATTCGGTTAAAATTAAGGCCGGATTAAAATGAANCAGCCATGCACATCTATTCACACATTCCAAATCCACCATTTATTCGGTTAAAATTAAGGCCGGATTAAAATGAAAACTTACAGCTCCACATGGGGAGTTAGAAAACTAATTTGGCAGTTAAATTATTCTCTGCAACCAGATTATACAGGACACTTCACTGGTTTGTGTATGGATTGCATATAGCTGCCTAGATTTTGGTTATATATCAGCTTCATAAAAATCTCAGTAGTGAGTTAGCTCCCACAATAGAAACAGTTCAAAAGAAAAAATAACTGACTTTCTACGTTTTCTAAAATTTGTGCCAACCCTGTTGAGTTGCCTAATCAAAATTTATAATGGACTACATAAGTGCATACGTTTTCCATGTTCAGTTTTTTTTTCACTGGCTGGTCTACTAAGATTTTGAAAAACCTAATTAAACTTTTCGATATAATATTGAATCATAAAGCATGTAAAATATGAATCTACCTATTGCTATTCACTTAGGTTTGGTTCAAGCTTTCAACTTAAAAAAAGCCACAATAGATTTTAGTATTCTTCGTTATCTCAACAAGATATTAACTGATTTTTGATAGCTGATGATCGACTTATCGTGAAGAGCTACTTTGCTTTAATGGTAATCGAATAATTTCAAACGCGGTCAGTTTAACTTAGACCATACGAAACAAAAAATTCATCATGAAATTCAAAATGACACTAATAGCCATAGTTGTCTTAACTATCCCATCATTGGTAAACCCTTATGTTGCAGTACAGACCGGAAGAATACCAGGCGGATTAAGTTATCATCAAAGTGTTTACGACGGAGAAGATTCCGTGATTCTTATTGGAGGATATAATAAGTCTGGAATTGCTGCAGAACATTTACTCTTGTACAATCTTACGTCGGAAATAATTATGAAAATTGGTCGATTTTATACTCCAACTTCCTTAGGTGATGCATCAATGGATGGTGATGGAAATATCTACTACTTCGGAGGAGCAATTGACTACGGCGGTCCTGTATCAGATATTTGGAAATTTAATGTAAAATATGACACAGCGATAAGGATAGGTACTCTTCCGGCACCAATATCTGCGGCAACTTCTGTTTGGGATGGGGATAGTCATATCTACATTTTAGGTGGCTACAATGGCACAGCTTTCGACGCGACAAACGGCATAATAAAGTTTAATATCAAAACTCACATTAGTGAAATTGTAGCTAAACTACCCGTACCTATTATGTACATGACAGCGACATTATGTAGAAATAGTATATTTGGTTTCGGCGGATATAACAACTTAAACTCTCAATTACACGTTATTCGTTTTGATTTGACATCTGGTACTGTCAGTTATACTAAAGCTGCTTTTATTGCACCAGTGACGTCTCCTGCAGCTGAATGTATCGGAAAATACGTGTACTTTATTGGTGGTAACACGCAAGCGGAGTATAATATTTCTCATTCTATGAGCCGGTTCAATACTGTAAATGAAGAAATGGAACAATTTGAAATACATAATCTTCCAAAGAATTTACGATCATCTTCTGTATTTATTCCAAGGACAAATCGGATTTACTTATTTGGAGGAACAGTTTTGGCCGATACAATAGATGACATTTTTTATATACAGATGAAGTAAGTCTAACTCATTTGTATCCACATATGTGTTTTCTGACACAATGTTTATGGAATCAGTAAAACAAAATACCATATTAACTTATAATTAAACCCGCACTCCAATAGACCAACCCCTTTAACAGACAACGCCTTCCAATAGACCCCGAGGTTTTAAAAAGCACCCACCATCTAATAAATCCCACAGCTCCAATTGAATTTATACCGTTTATTTTAATAATGAAATAATTCCCACCGTTTAATACAACCCGCTGGGTTTAATCAAATAAAATTGTGTATAGAGGGTATTCCTGATTTTGGTTATAAGATAAAAAGTTGTTAAATTTTAAATATTTTTATTTTATAAAAAGGTGACATCATTTTATATGTCTGTGATTGGTCTGATTATTTTTCCTCTCCGTTAAAGTTTAATAAGCTCAGGGGCATCTTTTTACTTTTTATTTTTGTTGTTAAAATGCAAATAAATAACGTCAACTGAGGAGGAGAAAGGGTCAAACTCACACTTTTTATTTCATGTTGTAGTTGAAGAGATGTATGAGATAATTGACACTTACTATTTTGTGGTCTCAGCTTTCCTGTCATGCATTCTCTCAACTACAACATGCAAAAGAGGCAAGGGAAATTTTTGTAATAACAAAGTCAAAAA
Source organism: Holacanthella duospinosa (assembly GCA_002738285.1). Lineage (NCBI taxonomy): Eukaryota > Metazoa > Arthropoda > Collembola > Poduromorpha > Neanuridae > Holacanthella > Holacanthella duospinosa. The sequence goes on along the minus strand of NIPM01000367.1, from coordinate 114,972 downwards.
TAAATGTCAACATAACAACATTTGACTTTTTACCATTCCCGATATCCTATTATATCACTCATTAAAATATGTCAAATAAAAATTTAACACCTAACCAGGCCACGTGGAATACCCTCATAGTTAAGCAGACGGTAAGAATCTTACTTTGCGTTGAACTCTCTCATCAAATGCCAACAGTTATACCATTTAATTCTAAACAGATTACTATCAAAATGTACGCTTATGATATTTAAATTTCAGATTTGATTATCCAAATTTTACTTACAGAAGTATGATTCCAAGTTTTAGTTATAGAGAACTGTTGTTGTAGCCATTACGATTTTTAAATTTATCGCAGTGTTCACATTGAAGCAGAGTTTATATTAGGAAAACCGCATTTGTAAACTTATACTCAAACTTTGCACAATTATCTACTNGACATTGAAGCAGAGTTTATATTAGGAAAACCGCATTTGTAAACTTATACTCAAACTTTGCACAATTATCTACTACATAATATGCGGAACAAAATTTATTATGTCGTAGACCGTGTTCACCATTATGGGTTATCAAAATACAAAGATCGGAAGATTAAAAGTTTATAGATATTGATTCATTTCAACATATACGGGGTATTTAATAGCCGAGCGGGTGTAAGCCCAAATGGTTTTAAGACCATACATTTAGATTTGATAACTCGCTTTAAGACCTAAAAATTCTATAGGATGGGGTAGATTATGTTTTATGTTGTGGGAGCCTCAACCACCTTACTTCTTATATAATCCATGTACCACATTTTTGTTAGAATTTTTTGCTTGTAGTCAAAGTAATGGTAAAATTTGTGTCATTATATTTGGATACACAAAATTTCAGCAGATTTTATTATCGACCACATAAAATTTGATCACCATTAAAAAATGACCTATTCCTTAGCAATGCGAAACGAATTGTCGATATAGACGGTAAATGCACAATAGTGACAATCGTAAAAAGCAATTTAAAGGTTGAACATGAAACATTTTTACTGAGAAAGAAAATTTCTAACTTCTTAGAAGTTTCTTTATCGTACTACGCTTATGAGATTATTTCAAAATTTCTATGGAGCATGCTATTTAGAAATGCTTTATCAACCTATTACGCAGTGATAAATTGCGCAATATCCCTTCCAAATTTCTATTCATTGTCACAAATAGTATGAATTTGAAACAGCAATTGAAGTTTATTACCTTAATACTTCATCTCAAACCCACCAATCACGTATTCCCTAGTGTTATTCGGCTAGGTTTGGTTGAATTTTTCAACTTATCAATGACGAAACTTGATTAAGTAATCTATTATCTCAACCAGGTGTGGGGATTTGAGCATAAGACTCAATCTCCACTACTGTACTCATAAATGAGACAGTAGACTTCTTACCTGGCAATGAATGACCAGGAAGGAGAGTTCGGAGTTGTATTGAGTTTGAGAACAGGATTGCCCAACTAGGCTCTGTAGCACAAATGGTTAGTGCGTTGGGTCCGGAATACCCAAGACGTGGGATCATACCCCACCAGAGACCAAATTTTTGTGGCAATCCCTGTATCAAACTCAAAGTGGCGGGTCAGTTCTGCCACACATGGCGACCATCCGCGACCTTCCCCTTATTAAGGGGCAGAGGGCTGGTAGTCTTCGGTTCCCGAAGGCCGAGGGGGCGCTCTTGGCGGCGGGAAAGTGTGGGGATTTGAGCATAAGACTCAATCTCCACTACTGTACTCATAAATGAGACAGTAGACTTCTTACCTGGCAATGAATGACCAGGAAGGAGAGTTTGGAGTTGTATTGAGTTTGAGAACAGTATTGCCCAACTAGGCTTTGTAGCACAAATGGTTAGTGCGTTGGGTCCGGAATACCCACGACGTGGGATCATACCCCACCAGAGACCAAATTTTTGTGGCAATCCCTGTATCAAACTCAAAGTGGCGGGTCAGCCCNTCGGAAAATCATGTCTTAGTACAAAGCGGGAAATAGCAGGCGGATTACTTGAACATCAAAGTGTATACGACGGAAAAGATTTAGTGATTCTTATTGGAAGATATAATACGTCTTCAGTGATTGTTGAATATTAACATTTGTACAGTCTCATTTCGGAAGTAGTTATAGAAATTGGCCGATTTCCATTCCCTATTATCTTTAGTGTTGCATTTATGGATGATAAAGAAGTTTCTACTACTTCGGAGGAACCATTCAATCCAATGGTGCCGTATCAGATAGTTGGAAATATAATAATAAATGAATTAATTTCGCGACCTCTGTTGAAGATAAATATCGACATATCTACATTTTAGATGGCTTAATAGTACTTTACTTCCTAGTCATCATTCCACTTACAATTTTGAAAACGGAAACAGATCATAGATGACGACAAAGTATATCGAAACGACTAGGCCTTCGACTGTTTGAAAAGATTGGACTTTATAGTCGTCAACCGAAGAAACTTACGATGATGAGAATGTACAGGAAAATGCAAATCATTCTCTTCACTATGGATGATGGTGGTTTAGTTACAAAAGACCTCAATTATCAGGTTCTAAGTGAACCATCAATGTCAACAGTTTTATAAAAATAATCGACATCCAACAACGCACATCCGTCTACACATTCCAAATTCTACATTTGGTTAAAATTAAGGCCGGGTTGAAATGAAGACTTAAAGCCCCACATAGGTATTTAGTAAGTTAATTTGGCAGTTAAATTTTTCTCTGCAAGAAGTTTATACAGAACACTTTAGTAAAGTGACTTTACTGGTTTGTATGTGCCTTGTATATGGCTGGTTAGATTTTGGTTATATCAGAGCTTGATAAAAATCTCAGTAATGATTTAGCTCTCACAGCAAAAACAGGTCAAAATAAAACAAACTAACTTTCTAAAATTTGTGGCTACTATGTTGAGTTGCACAATCAAAATATACAATGGACTACATAAGTGCATAGCTTGTCCACATCCAGTTTAATCTTTCAACGTCTGGTCTACTATGATTTAAAAAAGCAATTTAAACTATTCGACAGTATTGAATCACAAATCATGTAAAACACGGTTCTACCTATTACTATTTCCTTGGTTTGGTTCAAGTTGTCAACTAAAAAAAGCCACAATAGATTTTAGTAATCTTCGTTATCTTAACAAGATATAACTGATTGTTGACTTATCGTGAAGAGCTACTTTGCTTTAACGGTAATCGATTAATTTCTAATGCCGTCAGTTTAAGTTAGGTAATGTGAAACAAAAAATTCACTATGAAATTTAAAATAACACTAATAGCCCTAGTTGTCTTAACTATCCCATCACTGGTAAACCCTTACGTCGCAGTACAAAACGGAAAAATACCAGGCGGATTAAGTGATCATCAAAGTGTTTACGACGGAAAAGATTCTGTGATTCTTATTGGAGGATATAATAAGTCTGGAGTTACTGCAGAATATTTACTCTTGTACAATCTTACGTCGGAAATAATTGTGAAAATTGGTCGATTCCCTACTCCAACTTACTCAGGTGATGCATCAATAGATGGTGATGGAAATATCTACTACTTCGGAGGAGCAAATGACTACGGCCGTCCTGTATCAGATATTTGGAAATTTAATGTAAAATATGACACAGCGATAAGGATAGGTACTCTTCCGACACCAATATCTGCGGCAACTTCTGTTTGGGATGGGGATAGTCATATCTACATTTTAGGTGGCTACAATGGCACNACACCAATATCTGCGGCAACTTCTGTTTGGGATGGGGATAGTCATATCTACATTTTAGGTGGCTACAATGGCACAGCTTTCGACGCGACAAACGGCATAATAAAGTTTAATATCAAAACTCACATTAGTGAAATTGTAGCTAAACTACCCGTACCTATTATGTACATGACAGCGACATTATGTAGAAATAGTATATTTGGTTTCGGCGGATATAACAACTTAAACTCTCAATTACACGTTATTCGTTTTGATTTGACATCTGGTACTGTCAGTTATACTAAAGCTGCTTTTATTGCACCAGTGATGTCTCCTGCAGCTGAATGTATCGGAAAATACGTGTACTTTATTGGTGGTAACACGCAAGCGGAGTATAATATTTCTCATTCTATGAGCCGGTTCAATACTGTAAATGAAGAAATGGAACAATTTGAAATACATAATCTTCCGAAGAATTTACGATCATCTTCTGTATTTATTCCAAGGACAAATCGGATTTACTTATTTGGTGGAACAGTTGTTACCGATACAATAGATGACATTTTTTATATACAGATGCAGTAAGTCTAACTCATGTGTATCCACATATATGTTGTCTGACACAATGTTATTTACTCCTCATCATGGAATCAGTAAAACAAAATACCATATAAACTATAATTAAACCCGCGCTCCAATACACACAGCCCTCCAATAGACCAACCCCTTTAACAGACTACGCCTTCCAATAGACCCCGGGGATTTCAAAAGCAGCCACCATCTAATAAATCCCACAACTCCAATTGAATTTATAACGTTTATTTTAATAATGAAATAATTCCCACCTTTTAATAGAACCCTCTGGGTTTAATCGAATAAAATTGTATATAGTTAAGTAAGCGGTAAGAATCTTACTTTGNCGATCATCTTCTGTATTTATTCCAAGGACAAATCGGATTTACTTATTTGGTGGAACAGTTGTTACCGATACAATGGATGACATTTTTTATATACAGATGCAGTAAGTCTAACTCATGTGTATCCACATATATGTTTTCTGACACAATGTTATTTACTCCTCATCATGGAATCAGTAAAACAAAATACCATATAAACTATAATTAAACTCGCGCTCCAATACACACAGCCCTCCAATAGACCAACCCCTTTAACAGACTACGCCTTCCAATAGACCCAGGGGATTTCAAAAGCAGCCACCATCTAATAAATCCCACAACTCCAATTGAATTTATAGCGTTTATTTTAATAATGAAATAATTCCCACTTTTTAATAGAACCCTCTGGGTTTAATCGAATAAAATTGTATATAGTTAAGTAAGCGGTAAGAATCTTACTTTGNTTTTTAATAGAACCCTCTGGGTTTAATCGAATAAAATTGTATATAGTTAAGTAAGCGGTAAGAATCTTACTTTGCGTTGAACTCTCTCATCAAATGCCAACAGTTATACCATTTAATTCTAAACAGATTACTATCAAAATGTACGCTTATGATATTTAAATTTCAGATTTGAGTATCCAAATTTTACTTACAGAAGTATAATTCCATCGTAACAAGTTTTAGTTATAGAGAACTGTTGTTGTAGCCATTACGATTTTTAAATTTATCGCAGTGTTGACATTGAAGCAGAGTTTATATTAGGAAAACCGCATTTGTAAACTTATACTCAAANTTAAATTTATCGCAGTGTTGACATTGAAGCAGAGTTTATATTAGGAAAACCGCATTTGTAAACTTATACTCAAAATTTGCACAATTATCTACTACATAATATGCGGAACAAAATTTATTATGTCGTAGACCGTGTTCACCATTATGGGTTATCAAAATGCAAAGATCGGAAGATTAAAAGTTTATAGATATTGATTCATTTCAACATATACGGGGTATTTAATAGCCGAGCGGGTGTAAGCCCAAATGGTTTTAAGACCATACATTTAGATTTGATAACTCGCTTTAAGACCTAAAAATTCTATAGGATGGGGTAGATTATGTTTTATGTTGTGGGAGCCTCAACCACCTTACTTCTTATATAATCCATGTACCACATTTTTGTTAGAATTTTTTGCTTGTAGTCAAAGTAATGGTAAAATTTGTGTCATTATATTTGGATACACAAAATTTCAGCAGATTTTATTATCGACCACATAACATTTGATCACCATTAAAAAATGACCTATACCTTAGCAATGCGAAACGAATTGTCGATATAGACGGTAAATGCACAATAGTGACAATCGTAAAAAGCAATTTAAAGGTTGAACATGAAACATTTTTACTGAGAAAGAAAATTTCTAACTTCTTAGAAGTTTCTTTATCGTACTACGCTTATGAGATTATTTCAAAATTTCTATGGAGCATGCTATTTAGAAATGCTTTATCAACCTATTACGCAGTGATAAATTGCGCAATATCCCAGCGACGTTGCATTAATGGCAATCAAGAATTTCTAATGCGATTAGATTTAGTAGATTGAACCAAATATAAAATTTGCCATGAAATAAAAAATGACACTAATAGTCATCGTAGTATTAACTATCCCAAAATTCGGAAAATCATGTCTTAGTACAAAACGGGAAATACCAGGCGGATTACTTGAACAATAAAGTGTATACGACGGAAAAGATTTAGTGATTCTTATTGGAGGATATAATACGTCTTCAGTTATTGTTGAATATTAACATTTGTACAGTCTCATTTCGGAAGTAGTTATGGAAATTGGCCGATTTTCATTCCCTATTATCTTTAGTGTTGCATTAATGGATGATAAAGAAGTATCTACTACTTCGGAGGAGATATTCAATCCAATGGTGCCGTATCAGATAGTTGGAAATATAGTAATTAGTTAATTAAATTCGCAACCTTTGTTGGGGATAAATATCGACATATCTACATTTTACGTGACTTAAATGCCACAGCATTGGAGTCGAAAGACATCATAGTAAAGTTTAACATCAAGTCTCATATAATTGAAATTGTAGCTAAACTACCAATACGTATTACGAATATGGCAACGACGTTGTTTTTTAGTAGCATATTTGGATTCGGCGGCTATAAAAACTTTGACTCTCAGTTACACACTATTGAATTTGATTTGACATGTGAGATTATCAGTCGTACTAACACGCCTGTGACCTGCTCCTATAGCTGGATGTATCGGAAAATAAGTTTACTTTACTGGTAATAGGATAGCTTCGTACTATAACGTACCTCATTCTATGAGTCGATTCAACCCTGTAAATGCAGAAATGCACAATTTGAAATAAATAATCTTCCGTAGAATTTACAATCAAATTCTGTTTATGTTCTGAGGATAAATTGGATTTACTTATTTGCGAGAGCAATTTGCACAAAAATTATTGCTAACATTTTTATAAACAGATTCAGTAAGTTTAACTCATGTGTAAGGAAGTATCTCTTTTTCGGAACACTATTATATCCTCCTCTTTATGGAATCACTAAAACAGAATACCATATTAATTATAATTTTAAACCAATGCTCAAATACACCACGCCATCCAATAGACCTCGCTATCCAATAAACTACACTCTTCAATTGAACTCATAGTTTCTATTTTAATTTCAATATAGATCTATTTCTCTAAAATATCCAGTGGTTTTTAATAGAATAAAATTTTCTATAGTAAGCGGGAAAAATTTAAAATTGCGTTGAATTCTCTAAATTAAAAATGCCAATAGTCGTNTCCTCCTCTTTATGGAATCACTAAAACAGAATACCATATTAATTATAATTTTAAACCAATGCTCAAATACACCAAGCCATCCAATAGACCTCGCTATCCAATAAACTACACTCTTCAATTGAACTCATAGTTCCTATTTTAATTTCAATATAGATCTATTCCTCTAAAATATCCAGTGGTTTTTAATAGAAAAAAATTTTCTATAGTAAGCGGGAAAAATTTAAAATTGCGTTGAATTCTCTAAATTAAAAATGCCAATAGTCGTACCTTTTACTCGAATAAACTGTTAGTGAATGAAAGCTGCAAGCTTTAGCAAAGCTGTGTGAATTTTAAATTTATCGTAATGTTAATATTAAAGCAGCGTTTACAATTGCAATCCGGTATCTTGAAACTTGTGCTCAAAATTTGCACCCAGGTACTACAAATTCGTTGAAAAAACAGCTCATACACCCTAGCCGGAGTGACCTATTAACTCCACAAAATTCTTGCACTAGAACAAAACAACCGTGGAATGTGTGGTGGTATAAATCGAAAGTTGTTGATGCTAATAATTCCATTAAGTTTAACCATTTCACGCCATTACTTTGATTTATAAATCATCAAATGTTAATTCTTGGAATAGGCGAAGCCACTTTGGAAGCTACTGAACACTTAACTTTTAACTAAAAAGTTAAGTTTATCGTTATATTCAAGGTTGCTATGAGGAATAAAATCCAAAAGTCCTCTAAGAGATTAGCCCATAACTATTATTTTTTTTGAATTTTAATTTTTTTTTCCTGGCTGACGCTTCGTCAGCCAGTATAATTCCAATCTATGTTATTATGACATAATTTTTAAATTTCAATATTAATTTTACTGATTAAATTTTTATTAGTGTATTTTAATTAACACTAAAAATTATTTCGACAAGATTTAATAATGCAGGTCGACATTTTTTAATTAATTATATTTTTGAAACTGTTAATAATTTAAATTTCAAAAGTAAAAAAAAATTTGTTTACAAAAGCTAAGGTTTGTTATTTTTTTAGAATTGATAATTTTCCTAAAAATAATAGTTATGGGCTAACGTCTTAGAGGACTTTTGGATTATTCCTCATAGCAACCTTGGTTATATTCAAGCCTTTAGTGGCTAACTGACCGCTCTGGATCGGCTCGATTCCTTGATATAGACTAATAATCTAAGTAATGGTACAGGGCTTCTCAGCTAATGTTTATAGACCTAATGTTTATAAACCAAAAATTCATAATTTTCAAAATTTATAAATTCAAAAGTAGATAAGACTAACATTACTAGTACAGAGTAATAAAAACTCAATTAACTACTAATTTATTTATTTATTTATTTGGAGAGGTACCCTAGTACACCCATAAGGTTTAGGTTATTTCATCTCCTTGACAATGAGTAAAAGAAAAAGTAAAGCCATTACAGTCGTTGGTTGGTGAAATTTTAGGATTTATATTTAAAGGTAAGGAAATATGCGAAAACCGNTGGAGAGGTACCCTAGTACACCCATAAGGTTTAGGTTATTTCATCTCCTTGACAATGAGTTAAAAAAAAACGTAAAGCCATTACAGTCGTTGGTTGGTGAAATTTTAGGATTTATATTTAAAGGTAAGGAAATATGCGAAAACCGTGCAGTTCTCACTCCGTTATTAGTAACTGTTTGGAGGTTAAGCCGCGTACCGTGCAATACAAAGTTGAGAAAAGTTTTCTTATTAAAAACTAGGTGAGAAGGAGGAGGGATTTACGACTGATTCAATACAAGATAGATTACATGTTTCGTGATCAAGATTTGTGGAATAAGATAATTGTAGATTTAAAAAAAAATTCTAAAAGAGAGGAGAGGAGATTATTTTCTAAAGTAAGCGTATAATTAATAAAACAAATTTTACATTCTGCGCCAATCCAGTCAAATACTCTTCAAAGCTATTTGGAAAATCTTGAACAATTTGGAGAATTCGAGCGTTATAGTCTCAATACTTTTTATTCTGAATAGTCAATAGTTGTCCGCTATTAAGCTGGCATAGCTTCAGTTCATTTACACATTGTTCTTAATGTTGAAGTAAAATAATTTCATTTGTGGAGAGGGACATGTGCAATTGAAATGAGCTTCCGAACTTCAGTTGCAAATTATGAGTCTTCATGGTATCATTTTAAAATATCCTGAAGTTTTTGGATTTTGCGGCTTTCTGCATTGACTGAAGTGTAATATACAGGACTTTTGAGTTGTATTTGGAAACGATTGGTTGAATGCGTTCATGAAGTCTGTTTCAAAATCAGTTATAATAGGTTGAGTCTAGAGGATCTGTGGAAAATCTTAAACAAGAGTAAATAATTTACTTTTTCACTTAAAAAAAATTATAATTCCATATTTGCATTAGATTACTTTTAAATGCATCTAATAATCTTTGTGTATGCTGCCTGTTTTCTATCCATCAGTAGACAAAACCAAGTGGAAGGACATTTTAAGTCAAAACCTAATTTTTAACCAACACTGTGTTCCATTTCATTCGGTATGTTTAGTGCGACATTATTGTCTCACAATCTCAAAAACTCACCATCAGTTAATTTTTGATTTCTGAACTTTAGACTTAATCTTTTGACCATAAACTTTTGATTTATAAACTTTTGGTTTATGAACTTTTGCCTTTATGAACTTTTGGCGAACACATGTACAGGAGCTGTTTCTAGTGGGTTTTCATTCTATAAGCACTTTAACTAAGCCTGCAACCAGGCTGCCGTTCCTTTGTAATTAGCCGTCTGAACCGATGCCTTAATGCAAAAATGTCGTTAAGGTTTTCCCTGTACAGTAAATGTCAACAACTTTCCCCATTCCATGTAAAGTAACTAAAGTATGCGTAGTAGTAGAGCCACATTACTTGACAAATGAAAAGGTTTTGTCTTAAAATACATGTAACACTAGCGGATTGATTCGAGGCAGCAGAAATACAGAAAACTATCAGTTGGAATCCTAAATGCCTACCCTCTTGATTGGATGAAAGCCACTTAAGTCAAATAAACCTCCAAAAATTAGTTTACCCTTATGCATTATAGTAAAATTATAATTTGTGTGCATATACATTCGAGAATGCATTAAAAAAAAAAGTTAAGTTTACACATGGAAAAGATTTCCATTCGAAAATTATGTTTAAAATTTTTTTGCTTTTACAAACTAAAATTTTGTTATTTGTTGAAAAAAATTTCTCCAGCAGCAGAAGTGTCCAATTGCAAAACCAAAACTTCCATCTAAGCTAGAAAAATATCCGGTTGTGTCTGCAGTTCGATCCAAAATCAATTCTGTCAGTCAATTATTTCAAAGTAGTCTGGAGATATAGTTAAGGTTATAGAATGGTATTATAATTTCTCTAATACATTTTAGCTAAAGTGAAACTTGCTTTTACATCGATTACTATTTAGGTTGTCCTAGACTTTTTGGTTACACTGAAACCTAACTTTCATCCAGCCTCAGGAGCCTGTATTGTGGCAGAAAGTCACTTGGGCCTACTAAATTTTCCATCACAACATAAATCTTCAAATTGGCACTTAATTCACAAAATTGACAAAATAAAAATTAATTTGTTTTAATTAGAGGAAATTCCATTTACATTATTCTTATTCATTACATTATTGTGTTGCAACTCAGTCAACAAAAAGTTTTCCAATCTTTAAAATGAATTAGTATCGGGCCATGTTTGTCTCTTAGTCAGAATGGTCAAGTTACTCAGTTTCATTCTCATTATGCCCTAACACCTTAATGCTTGTTATATACGTTGAAAGAAACATTATGGGATGATGGAAAGTTTTGTGAAAATTTCCCCGTATAAACATCTTTTGTTTTGTTCAAGTCTTTCAAGCAAAATTGCTCAAACTTTCCTCAATTAGAATCGAGTACTAATTCATGGAAATTTTTTGACAAATATATCACTGGTGCAAATGAGCTTATCTGAAAATTGAGAAAAGTTTAACACATGCGGTAGGAGCGACAAGAAAGTTTGGACCAATTCCCGCAAAAATGTCGTTTTGGTACTCTTTTTTGTCACACTCAAAAAGTCGCTATCGCTACGCTTCTCTTTTCCTTTCATAACAACAAGCTAAAAAATTTCGTTCTCCGTGTATGAACTAGAAACGGAGAAGGGATTGAGTAATTGTGTAAATTTTATGAGCAAGTAGTAATACAACAAAGACTATTGAGCTCTAGGTGTTTCTTGTTTTGAGTTAAAACAAGAAAAAACACCCTCTTGAGTTTGCATAAAAATCAAGAACGAGTTAAAATTTGAGTCTAAATGAACACTAACATGAACAATGGAAGTATTGCTTTAAGGAAACTTGAGACCAATTGCTTTCTTTCTCCGTGTATAATAGTTAAAAGTCAGAGGTAGCTAGACAACTTTCAATTATAATGAATTTGTATAACTTTTGTAGCACAATTACAAAGTTATACATAAAATACTAGGGGTCTACCAATAGCTTGCGTGAGTAGAGGTGGTAAAAAATTTCTCGTAACTTTTCGTAAAATTCAGTTGCGTAAACGGCGGTCAATTGGTACGCCCCGGTAACTTTCAATATAACAATTTGTGTAAAAATCAAGTTCACTTCTTTGAAATGCCTAAGAAAAGCAAAAAATCGAAGATAATTGACAGATTCTTCTTAAATGCCGCAACTAAACTAGCCCAACTAGACAGTTCAGAAGACTCAGATTCCACACATGAAGAGTTACTTGATAATCTTACAGAGGTAATCTGTATCAGAGATCATTTTGTAGTTAATTCAGACATCGAATTTATAATTTTAACTAAAGCAACTCACCTCAATGACACGTCCCATGTCAATCGTTTGCTTAAGATTCTCCACATGACTCCACTTCCTAATCTTTTTGTTTTCACTACTTTGATCAAGTAGCCTTCGCCTTTTGACCTTATGACTTGTCACTTTGTCCATTTTAATCACCAAAAGCACCACAAATTAAAATATTTTAAACTTGAAAAGTGAAATGTCAAAGGAAAGAAAGAAGACAAAGAGCAACTTACTCAAACGCACGAAAATACTCAAGTCCCGGTTTGAGTAAAAACCGAGAGAGATTTTACGAAATTGTATCCTCTCTCATTGGTTAGAGCCACTAAGCCCATCCCACTCGAGTGAGATTGTGTAAAAGGAATTTTACACAATCTCACTCAAATCCACGCAAGCTATTGGTAGACCCCTACTAATTGTTGATACTTGTTTAATCAATAAAAAGTAGAAGACAGGAGTAATAATGTTGCAGAGCATAAAACGATATATTAAACTGTATAGCATTTGATTTCAATGTAACTTTGCTATAAATAATATGTTTTGAGATATTATGAATCTACTTCCACTTTGTCGTGTGACTCATGTGAAGTTGGTAATTATTATACACATACTACAAATATCATCCAAGAGTTGAAAGCAGTGATACGTGGTAAAGAGTACAAATTTGGAATTATTTAAATTACAATTGTTTCATCGACAACAACCAATTACATAAAACAAGCATCAAAAATGAAGACAGACGGACGGATACAATAACAATCGCATTAATTACATCACAGCTTCGCTGTTCGCTGTTAATAAGGGGTCTACACTGGGTCCGCTATTCCGTACATAAGTACCTGATAACAAAATGTTCTGGTTCTTGATCAGCTTCCTCGTTCGCATGATCCAATGTATCACCACTGAATCTAGCTATTCAACTTTAAAAATTTCGATTTTGAATTTTTCGCCAACTGGTTGTGCGCCACATCTCAGGATTGTGACAGCCTGTACATAGACTTAATATATACGTCGAAATGAAAGACAAGTGGAAGATTATTTGGAAATTGTTTCCAAAGCGGAGATGATTGAAGTAATAGTTTCATGTAACAAACAGCAATTACCACAAATTAACATTTAGAGAACTGAATAATCGCATAGGGAATGGCAAACGCAATCATATAACCCGTTCCAGGTTCGGTATTCGTAGTTAATTATTTTGCTCGAAAAATACATGGGCGTATCTAGCCACAGGTGAAACATACAAACAAATCAACTGCCCTAATTGACGATTACGAAATATGCTAAACTTATTTAAAGAATAAGGTTGCCAAACCGCTTAATTTTGACATAAAGCATATGATTGCAATACTGGGCTAAAAGGCATTTTGAAATTATTTTGTAACTGGTTATTTAAAAAAGAGAGGCAAATATGCTTTCAATCAGAACAATAAATTCGCCTATGAAATAATCTATTGTGAGTTTAAAGCACAAATTGTATTTCAAAATAATTTACAAATACATTAGTAATTAAAAAGTAGTTGTGATGGATTGTTATGCATGGATGCAACTTTGTAACTAATTATCACCCACACTGCAATACACCTCGCAACTTGTATCTTTGAATCAATTGAAGTTATCCTAAACGGTTGACATTATGATATTTTGCCATTGTCGATAGCTATAATGAGGGCATTACTAAACTGCACATCCTCTTAGATTGTTATTTATTAACATAAAAATAATTTCAGAGAAATCTTTTCACAATACAGTTAGGATTTAAAATGCGATCTATTGGGATTCGTAGTTTAGTAGTATCGTCTAAAAGTATTCTCAAAATATCGTATTGTCCCAATGGCGCTTTTTTTGTAAAATTTCTACTGCTCAGAGGAACAAGAAGAAGAAATTGATGTGCTGACAATAGTAATTGCTGCAGGACTCACCTTTGTCGTCTCTACTTTGGCTTGTATTGGTGTTCATCACATTAGGAAAAGAATTTTACAGAATCTTGATGCGGAGAGGAAACGTCGAGCAGCAACCGACGCGAAGCTTCAACTCATGGGTAAATTTGAAGCAGATAATCCATCGATTTTGCAATTCTTCGAGTTCCAATGGTGTGGGAAGACTGAAAATTGGATTCCTGCCTTGAGAGACCACGAAATCCCTAGAAATGCATTTACATTTAACGAAGAAGGTAAGCTATCATGATTTTTATTTATTTGTATCAACAGTAGACTGTGCCGTTCAATACAACAGGCACAAAAATTGAAACTCAGTTAAATAAATATTTGTTGAACATTTCCTTAAATTACCCTGCTAGAATTTTTACCGATGACAGCGTAGTTGAGAAATGCTTAGCGTACTCTAACATTGTTTTCGAATTGTGTCAGCCAAACCTTGTTTTTATAGATTGAATAGAATTTGCGATTNTAAAACTCAGTTAAATAAATATTTGTTGAACATTTCCTTAAATTACCCTGCTAGAATTTTTACCGATGACAGCGTAGTTGAGAAATGCGTAGCGTACTCTAACATTGTTTTCGAATTGTGTCAGCCAAACCTTGTTTTTATAGATTGAATAGAATTTGCGATTTTGAATGATTGAAAACACATATTTGTCTTGCATCTAGTTGTCTTCTAATAGTTATTCTAAGTGTAAGTTTCTATTTAAATAATAATACCCTAAATAATAATAATAAATAATAATAATAAAATAATACTTTACACGACTTGAAACAGGACTGACGAACATAAGACTTAAACTGTTACTTTAGCTCGGAAATGTAGCCGAGAGCATACTTAAGAGGACATGTCGCTCCATTGCTTATCAGATCGGGGGTCATGCGATACGTCATTTTTTAGCTAAAAATGCATAGACTCCGAATCTGTGAAGAAATCAACTGGTACGTGTGTCAGATTTCGAGATATTAGAGGTCTAAGGTCAATAATATGCAAACTTAGATTACCATTAAAGTATGCATGTGATACATAATTTTTTAGAGGGAAATGAGTAAAATTCAAATCCGCAGAAAAATCAACGTGTGTGTGTCAGATACCGAGATAATATGGGTCAAAGGTCAATAATAAGCAAATTTAAATTATCATTAAAGTATACATGTGATACATCAATTTTTAGAAAGACATGAGTAGAATCCAAATTCGCAGATAAATCAACTTGAATGTGTCAGATTTCCAAATATCCGGGGTCTAAGATAACAATTCTTTTTTGTTTTCATTAAAAATTAATGTGTAACTTTCCAATTTTAATTACTTCAAAAATACTAAAATTTAGAATTATTTTCAGAATAATTTTTAGAAGCCGCAATTTACTGTGTAAAATTTAAAGAAACAACAGTCAAAACAAAGTAACAGTCTACATCTACTGTATTTCAAAAATCTGTCTTTGCAACAATTGCTACTTGGGCAAATCAGTAAATCATCGATTTCAAAAGTGAAGCATACTTGTTTTACGTTTAAAAACTTAACTTTTTTGTTGGTTAGTCCAGATGAATAGAACAAATACTAGATCATATTTTGGAATATATTTGCAGATAATTGATGATGCAATAGAGATTGAAGTTTAATTATATTGTTTCTTCGATATAGCCTATCAGCCTAGTTTATATTTTCTTCTTTCTCAAATACAGATGCATAATTTAGGATTGTCCTGGCAAAGTACTTTAACTATGGAATGTTGTGTCGAGCGGTTGGCAAAATTTCGTGCAATGCTTTGGCACAATTTTTATGATACAATTGGGTCTATCTTGGATATATTTAAAATGCTCATCATGTAGGCTTTGTTAATTTTGTCCTGGCCAAGAGTCTAGAATCAACACAACGTCTTTGTCGACATTAATTGTACGCCACAGAAAAGAAATACATTTACAGAAATAGGTTTCAAAAAATGATATTAAAAATATCATCGCAGAAAAGCGCTATCTGCTACGCAGCTTAAAAACCAAGCTGAGATTTATTGACCTCCTGCTGGCCGCTAAATCAATTTCAATATTACATTACATTAGCTTAAAAAAAATTGAAATGCTACAATGCAGTTCACTTTAAGCATAATTGGATAAACCTAGCTTCCTTCTTAAATACGCCAACGCCTTGCAAATTCTGCGGCAAAAATTTTTCTTTTAAACGCCTACTAGACGAATTTCCTAACACAAATAGGCTAAGACATCAACTATTATCAGAAATTCCACCAGAGTAACTTATTACTGACTATATAAATTGTAATAATATTAAATTTTTAAATTAAAAAAAAAAGGTTTTGTATATAACGTAAACAGTTTAATAACATTTGTAGAAAAATAACTGATCTCACTTGACTAAGCGAAAGTCAAATAAATATAATCAATCAATCAAATTGGAGTTGAAAAATAACCGATATCATGTTTTTTGAAATAAAAATTTTGAATAAAAACTTTTATAAATTTGAATAAATCTTTTTCCCCCACATTTTCTTAAAAAATCAAAAGNACATCATGTTTTTTGAAATAAAAATTTTGAATAAAACCTTTTATAAATTTGAATAAATCTTTTTCCCCCACATTTTCTTAAAAAATCAAAAGTGACATAATCTCAATATTTGAACTTTGCCTCAGACTATATCCAATTCATTGTAGGTGCGCCTATTTCGGATTAAACTGGTATAAGCTACAAGGTTAGGAATTACACCAACGGTGACGAAGGTTTAATATAATCAGGCTATGCNTATTAAACTGGTATAAGCTACAAGGTTAGGAATTACACCAACGGTGACGAAGGTTTAATATAATCAGGCTATGCTACTCGATTTTCGGCACAGTTCCTCAGGGCTTAGGTATTATACTAACTCATTCTCCCCTAATGCACTTAATGTTATTGATTTGGATTCAATTTTAGGCACAATAATGTCCGGTCGGTTTGGAAGCGTTTACATTGGAAGTTTTGTAAACTCAAGTGGCAAGGAGAAGAAAATTGCTGTGAAAACTGATTCTCGAGGTAGTTACTACAAACGGTCTTTGGTGTACGAAATGGTTATTCTTTCCATTATTGGGGAACATCCTCACATTGTGCCATTTGTAGGCGCATGTACATCACAATACCACAATGGTACGAAGTAATAAAAATTACTACAAGTCAGATATAAAAATGTTCAGTTTGTCTTTATAGAAAGAATTTTCCTACTGATGGAATTTTGTAGCGGAGGAAACCTTAGGACATATCTTCAACTTCATAGTAATAAATTTCGAAATTATNTACTGATGGAATTTTGTAGCGGAGGAAACCTTAGGACATATCTTCAACTTCATAGTAATAAATTTCGAAATTATGTTACTCAAAATGATGAAATTTCAACGCAAAAAAGCAAAGATTTTATTAGTTTGCTTAAACTGGAGTCCTTGAATACTTACCATTTGCTGAGCTGGTCTTATCAAATAGCTGACGGATTATGTTATTTAGCAACAAAAAAAATAATCCACAATGACCTGGCTGGGAGAAATATATTATTGGACGCAAAAAGAAACGCCAGAATTTGTGATTTTGGATTATCCAGATCTTTGGAAATTCTCGAGCCTGCAAACCTCATGAGCAGCGTCAACAATTCTNTTTGGATTATCCAGATCTTTGGAAATTCTCGAGCCTGCAAACCTCATGAGCAGCGTCAACAATTCTTTATATATCAAAAAATTTGAGGTATAATTGATATGTGTATAGCATTGTTTCCATTTCTGATTATTGTGTTATGCTCACTAGGAACCCCTTCCACCTCTGCTGGCACCAGAATCGCGTTCTAAACATGAATTTTCCTTCANTACTGATGGAATTTTGTAGCGGAGGAAACCTTAGGACATATCTTCAACTTCATAGTAATAAATTTCGAAATTATATTACTCAAAATGATGAAATTTCAACGCAAAAAAGCAAAGATTTTATTAGTTTGCTTAAACTGGAGTCCTTGAATACTTACCATTTGCTGACNAAAATGATGAAATTTCAACGCAAAAAAGCAAAGATTTTATTAGTTTGCTTAAACTGGAGTCCTTGAATACTTACCATTTGCTGACCTGGTCTTATCAAATAGCTGACGGATTATGTTATTTAGCAACAAAAAAAATAATCCACAATGACCTGGCTGGGAGAAATATATTATTGGACGCAAAAAGAAACGCCAGAATTTGTGATTATGGATTATCCAGATCTTTGGAAATTCTCGAGCCTGCAAACCTCATGAGCAGCGTCAACAATTCTTTATATATCAAAAAATTTGAGGTATAATTTATATGTGTATAGCATTGTTTCCATTTCTGATTATTATGTTATGCTCACTAGGAACCCCTTCCACCTCTGCTGGCACCAGAATCGCGTTCTAAACATGAATTTTCCTTCAAGTCTGATGTCTGGGCATATGGTCATTTGCTTTACGAAATATACACACTAGCTAGTGAGGCACATCTTCATTATGCACATTTTGGGAAACCTATTTTTTGCACTGAACAAATGTAAGGCAATGAATATTACATGAAGAAATGCATCTTTATAAGATGAATAGTTCTAATGCCGTAAATAATTACTTTCGGTAGTCATAAAAAGATACGCTGTTGTCTTAAAAGAAACCCTGAAGAACGACCACACGTGGAAAAACTTAAATTAGTTTTTGAAAATATTCTCTCCAATATTCAAGAATTACACTACATAAAACCGGAGACAAACCAAAGGTTTCAGAGCGCATTAACGAATGAACAGTATTCAATAAGTACTGAACCTTTTTGTAGCGATTCTCACCAGATGATGATATTCAACAACGCTGGGTATGTTCAAGTTGGAACGCTGAAACTGGATGACAATATGATGGATAGCGAAGACGTATAGATTTGATTGCGGTATATGAAAACACCCCCATAGTTCGAAACTTGGGTAAAGCGTAACGAGTGCTTATATATATTTAGATGGATTATATATCTCACTACAGTAAAGTGGAAATTCATAAATTTTTGAAAAATGATATGCTATAACTAAATTATTATTTATGATTTATATGAACCTAACAATAAGCTATTTAATTTTGGTGATATTTCATAGGAAATTAACAATAACGTGTAATTTGTTATATACCACAGTATCTACGTTGTATGTACAACTTTAGTGTATTTTGCTTGGAGTACGATATACGATAAATGAGAAAAAAATTTGATATTAAGAACCATTTTTTCTAAATAGGCTCAATCTAAACTATCCTAAACTTTTCTTTACAAATCGTCCTTGTGTATTAACCACATATTGGAAAACCTCAGAAAAAGTGCATATGCATCTATACCGTGGTTGATAAGATCNTTAGATGGATTATATATCTCACTACAGTAAAGTGGAAATTCATAAATTTTTGAAAAATGATATGCTATAACTAAAATATTATTTATGATTTATATGAACCTAACAATAAGCTATTTTATTTTGGTGATATTTCATAGGAAATTAACAATAACGTGTAATTTTTTATATACCACAGTATCTACGTTGTATGTACAACTTTAGTGTATTTTGCTTGGAGTACGATATACGATAAATGAGAAAAAAAATTTGATATTAAGAACCATTTTTTCTAAATAGGCTCAATCTAAATTATTTTAACCATCTTCGCTAAAAAGGCATAATTTAGAATAATCAGTCAATAAGTTTATTTGACGTTGCCCATCTCCCTATCAATGAAATTACGTAAAATTATATTATTCAGTGAAATAAAATAAACTAAAATTAATAGTGTTAAAATTACTGAAAAAGTTTTAAAATATTTAAAATTAAAAGTTACAAATGAAATGTGAAGTTTGATCAGTGGCAGCTTTTGTGTCGTGCTTGATAAGTTGAATTTGGTCCTTTGGCATTTCTTGAAATTAATTCAGTCGAATGGTAGATGTGTCAGTGCATTCCCAAATAGCATGAAAGAAAGAAAGTTGTTATCCACAGTGTTTGCACTGCTTCTCCTTAAAAAGTCCAACGTTAGACCATTTTCGTTTATTATAAACGGAGTTGAAATTCAGCCGAATTTGTAGGATGCATGTCGCCATCAAAGAAGAAATTTAGTTCAATAGAAAGGGTTCGGGGATTGCAGAGAATTTTATTGATGATAGTGTGGAATAGTGTAGGATTGCTGTGCGAATTTGAAGTCAAGTGTTCTCTAGCGGTCTTCGCACCTAACGAGTAGAAATTTCAGAACAAGTTTGACCTTTTTCCCTAAGCCTCTTTCATATAAACCTTGCATATCTATAGATTTCAGCTACTTTCCAGCTGCAACCACATTTTTTTGCATAATTCCACGTTATTGTGTGTGACATTTACACTACCCGCCATCCAACCACGGACACAACTTTGTCCTTGTGTAGCTCTTTACGTTTCTAATTACTCTAAGTCACTTTGTATTTCAATGAATCATGTATGGTTCGCGGTTTCGAAGGGTTGCTAAGCATTTTTTCGTATCTAGTGTCGAAATAAATACATGTTAATACATAATTCATGTACATATACATAATAATGATATCTGACTTTGACTCAATTTGGTAATTCTGGCTTCTTCATAAGTCCATTTTTATACCCTGGATCTAACCCCCCTTTCCCTTTTTTTATGCCTTTCTTACAGCCCCACCTCTAATCCTTAGTAGCAATGGCACTCTATCGTCCAAAGTCCCAACTTTCATCCTACATTTTATGCACTGCAACATTATTACTCCTGTTTTCAACTTTTTATTGATTAAACAAGTATCAACAATTAGTATTTTGTGTATAACTTTGTGAATTTTGTAACAAAAGTTATCAACATTTCTTATAATTTGAAGTTGTCTAGCTAACTCTTACTCATAACTATTAAACAAGGAAAACCCAAATTTTTAGCTTGTTGTTATGAGAGGAAAAGTGAAGCGTAGCGACATCCTTACCGGAGTTGCTCCAAACTTTGTTGTCGCTCCTACCGCAAGTGTTCAACTTTTCTCAATTTCCAGATAAGCTCGTTTGCACCAGCTTAAAATGATATATTCTCAAAAAAATTCCTCGAATTAGAACTCGATTCTAATTGAAAAAAAAAGAGAGAAAGCTTGAAAGACTTGAACAGAACTCTATGAGATGTGTATATGGAAAAGTTTGACTTTTCACAAAGCTTTCCATCATGCCATAATGTTTCTTTCAACGTGTATAACAGGCATTACGGTGTTAGGGTAATTAAAATGAAACATGGTACGATACTAATTCATTTTAAAGGTTAGAAAATATTTGTTGACTAATAAGTTGCAACACGGAATAAGAATAATACAAATGGCATTTCCTCTAATTAGAACATATTAGCTTTGAATTTGTCTATTAAGTGGCAAGTTAGAGATTAATGTTGTGGCGGAAAATGTAGTGGACCCAAGTGACTTTCTGCCACAATATAGGCTTCCATTCAAAATTTCGCATCATCAGCAAAAACTCTCGAAGTAGAACAAAATGAAACGGAAGAATTAGCAGAAAAAAAATCTCCTTCATTCATCCAAAGACAACAACGATATAGTACCGCGGACATCAAAGAGAAGAAAAGTAAAAAATACGCAACTACAACCGCGGACACCAAACATTACATTAAGACAACTAACATCAGAAAACAGAAAACACTCAGCAACAACCGCGGACAACACAAAATAGATTAAATATTATGGAACAGCATACAAACGCACCAATCAACCTTCGAACCGACAAAAAACCAACATTTTGTCAAAAAATTACTGTAAAAACATCATCAAATTTGAAGCATGGGCCACTTGTATAAAATTTAATGAGAGGGAAAGAAAACAGCAACTCGCTAAAGCCATCGAAAATGATGGAAAAGAGCAATGGTTCTCCATCCATCGATCAAAAATTGATGACAACACAGTATGGGACACCTTTAAAAAAAGTTTTTTGCCAAACTCCCCAAAAGACCAAAAAGAAAACCTATAAGGAAGATGAACTCTGCGAGAGGATCATCTAGCAAATGTTACCACCGGTTCGACGAATCGCTCAATACCGCGGACTACCTAGTACATGGGAAGACCTTATGAACATAATAGAAGTGTACGAGGGAAAAGGAAATGAGAAAACTCGACCAACAACCCAAAGCTAATAATCCATTACAACCTATGGCACCAATAAAACAAACCCTTATGAAACAACTAGTGAAAGCACTAAAAGAACTGAATATCAACTTAATACAGTCAAGGGAACGTTTCAACCTGCACAACCCAAATACAGTTCAAGGTCAACAGCCAACATTTCGACAGCAACCAATCCAGCGAAGACAACAAATACCCTATTACAACAGTAACCAAAGCAGAGTATTCACCAAACAGCTTCGATGCTATGTCTGCAATAAAATAGATCATGTGTCAGCCACATGCTTCTACAACTACCAACGTAACTACCATGGTACTCACACTACTGGTGGATACACGAGCAAACCAGCAGTCCACGTAGATATCCTCAACCAAGGAGCTTCACTCCATTTACACAGAATCAACAAACAAGAACGCCGCATTACCAATCGTTTCAAAGCAAGCCGGGAAACGATCAGCTGCCGGGCAATTAAGGTCCGCCCACCCGCAAAATAACACTTCAAAATACTTCCAAATAATAAATAAGCATCTCATTCAAATACAGAACAAACCTATAATAAAAACTACAACTAAGGACAAAGGACAACTCATAATCCATGGTAAAATCGGAGGAATAAAAAGAGATTTAATTATAGACACAGGAGCCATGGTATGTCTCATCGATCACAGAATCAGCACCGAACTCGAGAAATTTTCAAACAACTTTATCAACCTTGGACAACTGAAAGACCCATTAGTAGACAAAGAAATAGCAATCACACCCATAACTATAGGTCAACTCACATTCAACTATCTATGTCTAGTAGTCAAAGACTTAGGATTTGACTTCTTACTAGGGATCGACTTCCTGGAAGAGTTCAAATTCAAAATCGATCTACAGAAACGACAATTAAAATCACCTGAAGCCGGAATCATACCAATAATCAGTCAGGCATCAAATATATGGAAAGAACACCAAAACAAAGAAGCATCTACAAAACAACTAATTATCACAACCAGAAAAAAAATATGCGTTCCCAGTAGATCGCAAACAATCATCAAAATTGAGCTAACTTTATTAAAACACACCGAGAAAAGAGTCATCAGTGGTTCTACAACAGTTTACTACAAAAACGAACTGCTCATCCCCAATATGCTGATTAATGGCGCAACACAACAGTGATGATGATTGATAGGATGGGTTGGTGATGATTCATCACCAACCCATCCTATCAGGATAAGGGGATAAACAAAGGTTTTATCATAGGCAAAAAAAAATCAAAAAAAAACACAGCAAAGATCAACATGATATCAGTAAAACAACAAAATAAAATAAACATCAACCTAGACTTAAACACAGTAGACAAAGGAAAATCATGAAAATAATCAACAAAAACCACAATGTATTTTCTTGGGACCCACAGCACATCGGAATAACAGATAAATTGAAGTTTATCATAGACACAGGAGACCATCCACCCAAAAGAATTTGACCATATCCAGCATGCATGCACGCCAAACAAAAAATCGAAGAAGAAATCAAATTGCTAGATCTAGACCTCATCGAACCTAGCAATCCACCATTGTCAGCACCAGTACATCTAGTTCCCAACAAAGGCAACACTGATTTTTGTAGATTCACAACAGATTTTCGATTGTTAAATAGCATAGCAAAAAATATCACTGCTTATCCACTCCCACTAATCAATGATATACTAGCAAGACCTCGATCAGCAAAATACATCACAGTTATGGATCTAAAAGCAGGATTTTGGCAAGTGTTACTCG
This sequence comes from Holacanthella duospinosa, assembly GCA_002738285.1. Classification (NCBI taxonomy): domain Eukaryota; kingdom Metazoa; phylum Arthropoda; class Collembola; order Poduromorpha; family Neanuridae; genus Holacanthella; species Holacanthella duospinosa. The sequence goes on along the minus strand of NIPM01000367.1, from coordinate 90,922 downwards.
ACAAAAAAGACAAAGAGAAAACTGGTTTTGCAACACCAGAAGGGTTCTATCAATACAAAGTACTCTCCAAGAGCATATCTGGAGCTTCCAGACATTTCAGCAAACTCATGGATCTCATCCTCATCGGTCTAAAACCTGAAACTGTCGCAACATTTACCGATGATATCATAATCTTCAGCGAATCGATCGAAGATCACACCAAAAAACTGGAGAAAATTTTTACACGTCTTACAGACAAAGAACTTATCCTAGCACCAAGCAAATGTCGATACGCCTACAAAGAAACCAACGTACTATGATTCCTAGTAGGCAACGGATGCATCAGATTGGACCCAGACACCATTAATGGAGTAAAAACCTTCCAAGGCCAACAACAACAAAGAAACTACAAAGGGCACTTGGACTTTTTAACCACTACAGAAGATTTATCGAGAATTATGCAACCAAAATGGCACCACTTCACAAGCTACTCAGCAAAACCGAATAATTTGCATGGGACAAGAAACAATAAGATACATTCAAAGCAGCCAAAACCATCATTAGTTCAGCACCGGTTTTAGCACTCTTCTAACCTGGTCTAGAGACAATACATAGGACCGACGCATCCACTATAGGCAGAGCTGGAACTCTGTCCCAAATCCAGAATGAGATTGAAAACCCCGTGGCATACGTGAGCAGAGCACTAACACCAAGCGATGCCAAATGGACAACTACAAAGTTGGAACTACTAGCAATCCTTTACTCACTAACTAAATTACGACAATTGACACATGGCCACAAAGTTAAAATCTTCACATACCACCACGCTCTTTGTTGGATATTGAAAGCTAAAAAGAAGAACTCAGTCCAAAACTAGACATAATGACTTTCAAATTATCTGAATTTATTATAAATGGCATTCACTACATTAAGGGAAGTCAGAGTCACGTCCCAGATGCCATGTCCCGCTGTCCAGCACCACCAGATATAAAAACAGTTGGTCCAACCAACGAAGATGAAGATGACATTATACAAATTCTTTCAATTCAACTCAACCACATTGCGTTACAACAACTACAGGACATACCTGACATCAGAAGAATCTATGAGAGACTGAACCAAGGGGACCTTCTAACAGCCCATAAATTTGTCATCAACGACAACATAGTATACCACATCAATAAATACGGCGAATCACAAATTTACATACCTAAATTTAAGAAAACAGACATTCTCCATTCATCACACGACGACCCACTCAGCGGACATCTAGGGTTCCACTGAACATGTCACAAAATTAAGCAAAAATATTCTTGGAAAAATTGAAGCACGATGTACACACGTATATAGCAACCTCTCACAACTGCCAGTCAAGAAAAATTCAACGACAACAAGCATACGGCAAAACGCAATTCATTAAAGTAACGAAAGAACCATTTGCACATATGCAAATCGACGTAATGGGACCGTTCACCCGAACTACATCACAAAAAAATATATCGTCACTGCTATCTGCTATCTCACAAAATGGATAAAAGCAAAAATTATCAGGGAAGCCACAACTCACTTATATAAAGCCGAACCTGCACAATATTGACATTTTACTTCACTCTTCTTTATTTTAGTTCCTAAACACGTGTTCGTATATTTTAATTAAATCCCACGAACTTTATTTATAGTGTTTCAGAATTAAATTCTTCAATGCACAAAGTTATAAATTTTTAATATGGATACAGTAAAATTATATTCTAATTCGTTAATCTACAATATTAAATAATTGAGGTTAGGAAGTATTGGGAATTTTCAGTTGAACATGGATTAACCATAGGTTAGTTCAATCACTTATGTCTGAGTGATTCGAGTTGTAAAGCTAAGCTTAGGCAACTATAGAGCAACAAATTCAAAGATATGAATTCTCAATGCCATTTACACAATCATCATGTATGAAGAAAAATAAGAGGAAAAAATTAATTGGAGTTCAGTATAAAGAGGTCATATGGAAGCTACCGATGTGACCAAAGCGAAAAAACAAAAATTTAATAGATTGCTTTCTCCGTTAGCAAACTGCATGCATCAGTTGTCAGTAGTAAACATTTTTGTTCTTTGGCTTTGGTCATTTCATAGCACAGTTGTATCAGAATCAGAGTTGTAAGAAGAATAGATTAAGTGATTTATAAGCAACATATTACGACTTGTATCAGGAGCAAATTAAGATATATATCATGAGAAATTCAAGAACAGTTAGAAAGAATGCATTAGGAGCGGGAACCAAAATAAAAGAAACTGGATAAGCAAGAACAGAAATGGTTCACTTTTATGAAAAGAAGAGCAATAGTGCGCAAGTGGTCCCGGATTCTCAATAAATTTAGTCCAACTTCAGTTTATGTTAGAATCGAGATATTTGAAAATTTCTTTGGAAAATAGTGGGGGAAGTTTCAGCGTAGCAGTAAAGTTTCTAAATTCGAAGAAACGACTTACACAATTTATCGACAACAATCACTCTACTAAAAATTCTCAATGTTCACACTAGTCCCTAGAAAAAAATTTGCTAAAGGTGTTCAAAATTTTTACCATATTTTCAAAACTGTGATAAAAAATATGAAAAGTCATAAGGGGCTGAAATTGTACTCAAATAATTGGGTTTTGTAATTAAGGTAACTCGAAGTGAAACAAGTGCAGAAAGAATAACCCCAGTAGTAACGAAGCATTCGAAATTTGATTTTTTTATTCAAATTTTGTCAAGCTTTCTGGTTTAAATTTCTTTGTCACTGAGAGATAAACACCTAAATTGGCAAGAGCATACGTTTGGTAGAAATTTAATATCAAATTAGTTTCGCAGAATAGATCAACTATATTAACGAATGTGGGAGTTGTAATCGAATCTTCCCGGGATGGAAGATTCGAGAGAGTTATTGTCTGTGGCGTGGTTGTGTGTGGTGCGTGTGGAGAGTCTGGCCTTGAGGCAGACCCATTAATCTTCAAGATCCTGGACTGGTCGGTGCTCCTCATCCTCTTATCATTTTCATCAAATTTTATAATATTTATTTTCATTATTATTATTATTTATTTTGTTTAATATTTTTATTAAGTCATTTTTGTCATTTTTAGGGAAAGGCCAAGAAAGCACACTAAACTTTAATGTGGAACATACTGTATAAGTATTTCTCAAGCACACCATGTCTTTCAACTTGCAAAATTTGAAGAGAAGTTCTTTATCGGTATCTACAATGATAAGTTTGCCAACCTCTGGTGATGAAAAGTTAATTTAATTTTATGCCTAAACTTGCTCTTCAGAATAAGATCTTTAGATGAACTAACTTCAGGACTTTGCATATGCTGTTAATTGTACATCATTTTTTATCGTACCAAAGCCATTAAAATTATTAAGTATGTCCACTATTCGAAATTCAACACCAATATATCACTAAAGTAGTTCAAACAATTACCAATTATATTTTTGAATGATAAGGAATATATGAAATGTGTGCAGGAATTGAAATTGCTGCAGGAGCTGCTATTGGCGGTTTTATGTTCCAGGTAAGCTATCCTAAACTTTTCTTTACAAATCGTCCTTGTGTATTAACCACATATTGGAAAACCTCAGAAAAAGTGCATTTGCATCTATACCGTGGTTGATAAGATCACTACTTTTTGTCGTAACTTAATTTTCAGCCGAAATTCGTAAGAATGTAACGACAAAGTTTGGTCGGATGTAGCAAGTGAATAAACTGTCAATCAATATCATAGTTTTCCGATGGAAGTTGATTTCGTCAGAAGGTTACGTCATCCTACTGAATTAGCCCAAATGCTGTGGCCAGTCCCAGCCAGGTTTGGGTTTAATTTTTAACTAGGTTCCAACAGGATTTGCATTTATCCTGTCCCAGCGAGGTGGATTTGTAAGCAGAATGAAATCTAAGCTAGCGACAACTTTAAACCCTCCATTTAGCTAAAAATTGAATCCATATCATATTCTATTTGTGTCTGGACATGACAATAGAAGTTTCAGTCTCAGAGTATAGTTAGTCTAACTTAAAGATAAAAATTCAATTCTAGTAGTAGTTTTAATAAGTTTGGATTAGACAAAAGTAACCAGCCTGATTTGGATTAAATGAATTATTCCCTATTAATTATGTCCACTTTTGATGAGTTGCGACAATTAATTTTAGTCATGACCATCAGAGGTGAATGGCNTTGTGTCTGGACATGACAATAGAAGTTTCAGTCTCAGAGTATAGTTAGTCTAACTTAAAGATAAAAATTCAATTCAAGTTTGGATTAGACAAAAGTAACCAGCCTGATTTGGATTAAATGAATTATTCTCTATTAAGTATTTCCACTTTTGATGAGTTGCGACAATTAATTTTAGTTCCATTGCAGACACCACCTGGTGCGTTTGGCAGAAGAAACATTAATACATGATAGAATTGAGAATGTTTAATCTAATCAACTCAAAGTAAAATCACAGATAAAGTGGAATGAATTCACTAACATGTAGAATAAGAAAGAATTAACAAAAAATTTTGCTATTATTCTACTTCAGGTAATAATTTAAAATTTTTTAGTTCGCGCCAAGAATCTAGGATTATAAAAAAAGCTGAAACTAAGCTTTTTTAATCAAATCATAATTCTGGTTTGGGACAGTTAACCAAAGCTGGTTAAAAAAAGTTTTAAGATTAAGATTAAATTGAAATCGGATTTCCTATTCCGGCTGGGACTGTCCCCTGTATTTATAGTTTGTTTTCCTACTTACTGAATAAAACTCTAATCAACTCAACAGATCGATTTACACGCTGTTCAACTGTTTTAAATTCCAACTTTCATATTTCAAAGTAGAAGTTCTTACTTGGTTGAATCTAACAAGAGCCTAACTAACACAAAAGGCATTTAATAACGTTAATGTGCATCAGTGAACCCTAATCCCCAATTCAACGTTAACATTAATGAATCGCTAAATATTTTTACATATCTTCTTTCGCCTCCTCTTAAAGTGTGTATCGCATGTCTCTTAATCAGGAATATATTTTCGATTCGTTATAGACTTTGAAAATTTCTGTTTAACTCTGACTCCCCAGAAGCCAAAGAGTTAAGAAATCGATTCTGCAGGATGTAATCTCCAACCAAAAATAGATGAACCTTCTCGAACTTATATTTGGTTAAATTAGGTACTACTCCACAAAAATTGACCCTTGATCCCAAGGATCATCAATGTTTTAAAAATTGTTGAAGGTTGGCTAGCAGGTTTCCAGCAATCTATATTCTGAGTCTCAACTCAACCCCACAGATTCCTCTGAATACCATTTCTAACTTCCATGAAGTTTAGAGGTCAAGGGTCATTTTTGTTTGGTAACATCTAATTTAAATATTGACCTGGAGATCCACAACATTCTATATTCAAACTCCTAACTCCAACTCACACATATCTTGGTACACCCTAAGCTAACTTAATCGTTGAATGATCATAGTAGTTGTCACAATCTGTGCACATGGCAGGGGCCATGGGGAAAACAAAACTCCTTATGTGCTTTGACCTTTGAAATGATCTAAAAACAATACATATTTGGTCCTCTCTTTGACGAGTTATTAATTTTCAAAGCTATAACTCATTTTAAAGTAACCTGCATATTCTAATTCCATAATGGCCCAATCCAGATTGTGGATAGAATTAACCCGTACAGATATTGTTATAAGTGTCGAAGCAAACATTAACATTTACGTCAATTTTTTTTTAGTTTACAGGGTTCCTCATTTGTTTCGTTTCGTTTGGAGTTTTAATTCTTCTACCGGTTCCAATTTTGGCCACGCTGGGCGTACATAGCTCGGAAAAGAAAGTTTCAGAAAAAAAAAAATTTACTTTCTCTCTTCAGACACTATGTCATTGTCTTTAACTTATTCATACTCGTTCTGGCATACGTATTTATTAAGTTCTTAAACATTCAATTGTGGCTTCCGGTTGGGTCATCCTTATTTGACCTCATCCTACTCTACATTTCGTTCATCCTCGACACGAAACAATTGCCTCAAACTTAAAAAAACTGTTGAATACATGGAAACTGAAACAAATTTCTCTGGGGCAAGAAATACCACTAAAAATTGGAATTCTGAGCATGGCAAACATGAGTATAAAATCTATTATTTTATAATTTGAAGACATTGTATTACATTTTATTCCTGAGATGGAATAATCGTCACCCTTAATAATTCACGGACATTCTGTAAAACTCGAGTCAGTAATTACGTCATTAGTGTGTCTCTTCACCAGCAGGTGTCTCAAAATTCTTTTCGGTTTACTAGTTAACGTAGCGGTTATGATAAACAGTGTTATTTATTTAATGCGAAACGAATATTCACTGCCTCCTTCAAACGTCTGTTACGCTAATAAGTGTTCTACAGGTAAGAAGACAATTGAATTTTAAAATCAAATGTTCATTTGATCTTAATCCGCTTCCATTAATATGGAGTGTCAACTTACTTTTCCAATTTTTTACAATCAAATCACTATGATTTACAGTTCTTAAAATCAACGTTAACGTAATCTGCAAATCAATTGAAACAAGCTGAATAAGCAAATTGGTATGGTTTGTGAAGTGATAAAGAAAAAGAAGAGAAAAATTTGACTTTGCGGCACCCATTCCGATTTGGATGAAAATTATTTTGTAGACTAGTATGAGGTCGCTCATCACGAATATGCAAAAATATTTGACCGGTAATGTATAAAAAAAAAGTTACGAATTTTTGAAATGTCAAAAAATAGAGAGCTTTTTCCTTGCCTATCCACCGGATGAGTTGATTTTATATGTTATATGTACAAGGACAGCCAAATAAACCCGGGCCTTCTTTCTCCGCCTTTCACCAAAATCGGCTTGAGTCAGCCGGCAAACAGGTAGTGAATAATAGACGAGAAGTTAGCTGACAAAATTTGATTTTTTTATTATTTTAATTATGGATATTTTAATGTAACATTCGTCACTCCCGACACCTTGATCTCAATCTGAAATGAACAAGAGATTAAATTTAAAGTGTAGAAAGCATGAAAAAAACCTTAACTCCACAGCATTAGTGGTTTTTCTTATATGCTGCCTTGCAAAATTTATCTTTTGTATTAATAGGTTAACTTGACATCCTAACAGGAATTTCCTAGTTACCTTTATCGATCCCGGATTAATTTTCCTTTAAAGCATAATTTTTTTTTACAAAAATTGTTTAAAACAGGACCATGTTTCTTCCCGCTTACAATTAGTACCAGGAAAATGCCAAAATTAGTCGCGGATTAATTTGCCCCTACAAATATAGTTTTTGAAAATTTTAAAATACTTTACAAAATCAACTTGTTTTTTAGTTTAAATCCATATTTTATACCAGGAAAACGCAAAAATTAGTGACGGATTAATTTGGCCCCTTGTAAATTCTATTTGTAAACCGTAAAAATCATTCCGAAATAAACTAAAACCACTTACTACGCATTCAGATAGACGGATGGTTCCTTTGAAAATACAAAATTTATTGGCGGATTAATTTGGTCTAAAAAAATTTTTTTTTTTTTCGAAAATCTCAAAAATCTATCCGAAAAATGATCATCACTTACTAAGAGTTGAAAAATAGGTATAGTTATATAAAAATAACAAATTTAGTCGCAGATTTCTTACGAAGTATTTTACTGTTTTCAAAAAAAATGGGACCGAATTAATCAGCAACTAATTTTGCCATTTTCCTGGTACCAAATATGCATTTAAAACTCTGACCCAGTGATATGAGTTCATTTCGTAAAGTAATTTACAATTTTCAAAAAAAAAATTTGGAAATTAATTTGCGACTAATTTTGGCATTTTCCTGGTATCAAGTATGGGTTTAAAATAAAAACGCAAGTGATATTAATTCATTTCGTGAAGTATTTTGAAATTTTCAAAAAATTTATTTGTGGGGGCAAATTAATCCGCAACTAATTTTGGTATTTTCGTGATACTACATTGTAAACGGGAAGAAACATGATCCTGTTTTAAACAATTTTTGTAAATAAAAAATTATGCTTCAAAGGAAAATTAATCCGAAATCAATAAAAGTAATTAGGAAATTGTTGTTAAGATGTCAAGTTAATCTATTCGGAGGACAAAAGATAAATTTTACAAGGCGGCATTTGACGAAAAACCCCTAATGCTGTGGAGTTACGGTTTTCTTTCATGTTTTCTACACCTTAAATTCAATCTCTTGTTTTTCTTAGATTGAGATCAAGGTGTCGGGAGTGACGAATGTTGTTACATCTATAATTAAAAATCAAAAAAAAATCAAAATTTGTCAGCTAACTTCACGTCTATCATTCACTACTTGTTTGCCGGCTGACTCAAGCCGATTTTGTGAAAGGCGGAGAAAGAAGGCCCGGGTTTATTTGGCTGTCCTTGTATACATCATTCAAAAACGTAGCAAAAATGTTTTAGCACAATGTTTTTCGTGATTGTGTAAGCAAAGAGTATGTTATCTTCCCACCGCAGACCAAAAAAAGTCACTTATTTAAAAAATGTCGGATTTACCTCACTTATTTTTTCGTCACTTCTAATTGAACTTTTAAGTAAATCGAATGCGAAGAAATATCTACTTACTTATGAATGAAACCAGAATTAAGTGACTTTTCACTTATTAGTGAAGTTGATGAAATCCCCTAATGTTTACTGACGCAAGCCTAGTTTTGTTATCAGACAACCTTAGAGTTTGCAAACATGATTTTTTTAAATTCTAATTTCCATACGATTGATTCAAATCGAAATTTTCAAATTGATTGTCTATGCTTCAGAAAACAACAAATGAATAGATTGAAATCCTTTGCCAATAACTCTACACCCTCCATTTAGAATTTTTAATTATCATAATCAACTCACCCTTCCTAGCTTTGGTGAAAGATGGAANAATCAACTCACCCTTCCTAGCTTTGGTGAAAGCTGGAAAAAGCATTTACAATATTTTTCTTGGACAACCCTGTACTACGTATGTACTAAAAGATCGTCGTTTCAAAATATGTAACATGATTTCAATTTCTATAAAATCATCTAAATCTTGGTTAATACAACAAATCATTATTCCTGATCACATAACATTTCTAAATTCAATTTCTCTCTACAGCAAAAGTATAGATCACGTCCTTACTCCATCCATCTTATAAATTTAGATTAGCTGATTAACATTTTCTACATTCTATCTCTCCTTTTCTTGCTGTTTAATTTAAGAACAAATTTTCTGTCTGNAAAAGCATTTACAATATTTTTCTTGGACAACCCTGTACTACGTATGTACTAAAAGATCGTCGTTTCAAAATATGCAACATGATTTCAATTTCTATAAAATAATCTAAATCTTGGTTAATACAACAAATCATTATTCCTGATCACATAACATTTCTAAATTCAATTTCTCTCTACTGCAAAAGTATAGATCACGTCCTTACTCCATCCATCTTATAAATTTAGACTAGCTGATTAACATTTTCTACATTCTATCTCTCCTTTTCTTGCTGTTTAATTTAAGAACAAATTTTCTGTCTGNCTAGCTGATTAACATTTTCTACATTCTATCTCTCCTTTTCTTGCTGTTTAATTTAAGAACAAATTTTCTGTCTGTAACTTATTTTCCGAACCCTGATGTTGTAACTGAATCAAAAAATAAGCTTCCGCTAGTAAAAATGATGCAATTCCTGGAATAAATCTAAAATTATGCTTCCACTTTATTATTTGTTATAATTCTTATCAATACCACATTTTGTTCTTATAATTCTAATTGTCTAATTTGTGACTAAATTTCAGTTTCAAGAAATTTAGTTACCCATATTGCTTGCAGCTTATTTCCGTTTTTATAAATTTATGAAAGTCATACGTATATTAATCATCAATCACAATAGAAAATTAATACTTTTCACCATTATATTGATTGCGAAAAATTGAGTTTTATTTTATTTTTGCTATGTTGGTAAATCACTAACGAGGCAAAAAGGTTGTTTACAATTTTTTTGCTAACTGCTACTACATAATCATTAAATTTCATCTTAAGTTACTAATAAATATTTTATAATTCTAGTACGACTACTAACCTTGCTAAATCATCTGAAAAACTTATCTTTGCAACCACAATTCTAAAAATAATGACTCTTAAAATTGTGTTCAAAAATGTTTACTTGAGTTCAATTGAATTTTATCGACAATTCTTCAGGTTTTTCTTTAGAATTCAACAAAATATGACGTAGTTTTGAAAAATAATCTGAACGCTTATAAATATTTATATAAAATCCAAATACATTATTATAGACTCTACATACGATAACCCATCTCATGATGTCTTCTCTTAAAAGCCAGAGCCGTCCCGACGTCGAGCCCGGCTGTGTCAGAATTATATTTTTACTTCGATTTATTTATTATGCGTTCGAAATCAAAATTTGTAACTGTATAACTTCATGGACCAGTAATTATATTGGTATTACAATATGAACAATTGAATTTATAGGATCTTGATTTTTTATATTTTTACTTTCGCATATTTTAATATAATTCCATCGAAAGAAATACTTTCTACTGTTTCAGATTCAATTGACAGAATTGAAAGTTCGCTTGTTCTTTCTTGAGATGATGGTGACCGCAATTGATTAATTGATAAGTTTCAATTTGAAAGATGATCTTTGTTACTAGCCACAGGTGTAAAAGTGTTAGAGAAATTCTTAGAGCAACTTCCACGTTTGAAAACGAGACAGTAGGTTCATATTGATACAAAATGTTTAAAATATCCAATAGCCCAGTTTTCATAATGTGAACATAATGTGAATTTTACTCCACCATATCCCTTGTGTATTATACGATATGACTCAAAATACCTGTCTTACAAATTCTACACCTATTCGGAATCTGAGCTAGTGTCAGCCAATTGATTCTCCGAAGACGAATCCCATTCAGGGCCTAGGTTTATTTTTGAAGGTACTTGAGTGTTTTAGATAAATTCATAAAATTTTACGAAAGTTTTCAAAATTTATATTGAAATTTGATTGTGAAATTTCACGTGTAATCAGATTGACGCATATTAGCCGTAAACCAGTCCGATAGACTAGTACCCATATTTCAGATACGTGAAAATATTGATTTACAAAGTTAATTCGCTGATGCACCGCAATGTGTACGTACATTCGTAGCTAACTACAGTACTGAGTAGTGTTCTCCAGGAGTCGACTCCGACTCCGACTCCGGAGTCGGAGTCGACTCCTTGACTCCGACTCCGGAGTCACCCGTGGTTTGCTATGGAGTCGGAGTCAATGACTCCGGAGCAGGCATACGCAAACAAGGAGTCGGAGTCAATGACTCCGGAGTCGACTCCAAACAATTGGAGTCAGCTCCAAAAAAATATCATGCGCAGAACTCATATAGCATTACATCACAAACAGAATACACGTATGTCAGTAAAGTATGATACACTAAATATTGCAGCTCTGCTGCTATATATAGGGGTCACTTTAATTAACTATATTAACTTTATCTAAGTAAATGTGAATTTTGACTCCGGAGTCGACTCCGGAGTCAGTGCTACGACTCTGGAGTCACTCCTTATTTTCAAGGAGTCGGAGTCAGTGACTCCGGAGCCACTCCAAAATTTTCTTGGAGTCGGAGTCAGTGACTCCGACTCCGACTAAACCCGGAGTCATGGAGAACACTAGTACTGAGGTTAGTAATTCCTAGTCTGGTTCTTTCCCTAGACACTGAAATGTCAAGGTTAGTATTACATAAAATTGACGTTGTTACAATAACAATCTTACTTGAATCAGAAAAGCAATTTTTGTCTTTACCAAACAAGCATAATAATAAAAATTTTTATTTTTTATTTTTCAACCTTTCAAAATTTGGGCAACCCAACGGATCTCATATTCGTAATGCTACAATTACACCAGAGAGCAAAAGTTGCGCAACTTTTGTTTAAAAGTTTTATGCAATTTCTTGTGCAAGAAGTTGTATGAAACTTTTGTTTCATTATTGATTACACTAGTAACCAAACCTATGAAATTCACCTATTATCACTTCCGCTCAACTTGCCTCAAATGATTTATATTTGAAAACCCGCCTCGGATTTTTGTCAAATTGATGTTTTTTCAAAATAAAACTTGTCTCGCATTAACTTGTTTTTTACGAGATGGGGCTATTTGAACCAAAATATTCAAAAGTTGTAAAGTTTCATGATCGAAATTGCATTCGATTCCAATTTTGGATCTTGAAATTTTTCTTGCGTATGATGACGTTGTGCAAGAGAATTGTAAGATTTCATGTGCGATTCCACCAAAAATTTCAAAATTTCATTAAAACTTTCGCATAAAGTTGCCCAGTGTAATTGGAGCATAATGTAGAGAATATTCTCGATTGATTGATACATAAATTGCTCAAATTCTAACCAAATCTATGATTAAGTTTAGTTTGGGTGAAGTCTGGTTTGGATTAAGTCTGGTATAACTTTGCACAAATTCATAAAGTTTTTGCAAAATTTGGCTTGCTTGCCGAATGATGTCAGATTCACATTCTACGCTAAATTTCCGATCGATTGACATTACTTGCCCAAATTTTTGAAAAGCGACAAACACACATAAGTATCATTTGTTTGTTTAAGAGCTACGACACTACAAATAAATAGGGGTGGACATGGAAGTTTAAAATAAACAAGGTGCACAGAATTTTGAGATAAACTTTAGTTATCGGAGTCAACACTTCCAAGAAAAACAAAGCTAAGGAAGAATTAATTGCACTTTTCCCCTTCTGTATTGTCGTCTTTGTTTTTTCCAGAACACTAAGGATCAAAGTTCAACATGATAGAAAATGATAATTTTTATATTTAGCCTGACCGTTTCAGCGTCCAGCCCTAGTTGAAGTACATCATCGGAACGACTTTGCAAAATACATAACTCTGGTGTTTGTGTACGAACCTAGNATCGGAACGGCTTTGCAAAATACATAACTCTGGTGTTTGTGTACGAACCTAGTCATTAAAAGTTTTTCATTCTATTGCTATTTTACAAAATTAGTAAACTTGCTTTTGGTGGTCATATTTTTGTAAAATTATTAATATGCTATAAGTTTAGATTGGGTGCAATGACGCAACTACTTTAGTTCCTAGAAATTAATGTCATATGAATTTCAAGTTTTAGGCATAAAATATGTGACGAATTTTGACAACAAATAGTGAGTTTATGCACTCGTCATNGTCATTAAAAGTTTTTCATTCTATTGCTATTTTACAAAATTAGTAAACTTGCTTTTGGTGGTCATATTTTTGTAGAATTATTAATATGCTATAAGTTTAGATTGGGTGCAATGACGCAACTACTTTAGTTCCTAGAAATTAATGTCAAATGAATTTCAAGTTTTAGGCATAAAATATGTGACGAATTTTGACAACAAATAGTGAGTTTATGCACTCGTCATNAATGAATTTCAAGTTTTAGGCATAAAATATGTGACGAATTTTGACAACAAATAGTGAGTTTATGCACTCGTCATGTCCGTTTGTTTTTCATGAGTTTTATTTAATTTATTTTATAAACACCGTCGTATTGTGGTAAATTCAAATAATTATTACAAAAACTTGTACAAAAAATCAACAATCTTAGCTTACGGATAAATTTGCCAAAAAATATCTACACATTCGTTATAGTTAAGTATTAATTTGTAAGTGGACGGGATAAGTGGTTGAATGAATAAAAATTCGCACACAAATTTTCTAACCTATTTCATTGCTCTACCTGCATCAATCTTCCAAAATTTGCTACATTTCTCACTTTGGATTAAATATTTATTACTTTCCTAATTTTTGTTATTTTATACTTAAACTTCAACTATATTACATTTATTTGTTACTTGGATACATATATTAGAATTTCAACACTCCACGTTCCTATTAANAACTTCAACTATATTACATTTATTTGTTACTTGGATACATATATTAGAATTTCAACACTCCACGTTCCTATTAACCTAAAAACTAGATAACGATTTCACATTTTAAATTGTTCAATTTCTTTAATTCAAAAACGAAGGACAAAGAAAAATTGTCCAACAAAGAAAAACGAAGCATTGTGTTACTACTATACTTACTATTGTAAAATTGCTCTGAACGTAACTTATNAACTTCAACTATATTACATTTATTTGTTACTTGGATACATATATTAGAATTTCAACACTCCACGTTCCTATTAAACTAAAAACTAGATAACGATTTCACATTTTAAATTGTTCAATTTCTTTAATTCAAAAACGAAGGACAAAGAAAAATTTTCCAACAAAGAAAAACGAAGCATTGTGTTACTACTATACTTACTATTGTAAAATTGCTCTGAACGTAACTTATNTTCCAACAAAGAAAAACGAAGCATTGTGTTACTACTATACTTACTATTGTAAAATTGCTCTGAACGTAACTTATATCTAGATGGTTACAGCTGCAAACTTTCATGTCGATATGGACAATTTTTTTTAGAAAATTACAAAGAATTAGAAAATTTCAATAATACTAACAAATTTTTTTCTAACTATTTGTTTCCAGCGTAAGTAATCAATTTTACTGGGTCCACAGTCCTAATTTGAAGACTAATGCACAGCCTAAAACATATTAGCAGCTGTTTAAATTTTTGATATTTTAAAGTTATGATTATCAGTTAATTGTTTTATTTCTCCAATTATTTTTGGCCCAGTTTTCGCTAAAATGCCTGATAAATTTGACATTTTAGTTGAGAGCCTCATCCACAGCCTCTTCAGTCAAGAATTTTTATTTTCGTATCCAGAATCTGAGTTAGGCTACATTCTCCAACATCGATCTTCGGCATCACAACCCATCGGAATTAGGTATTGGCTAAGATATTATGCCCATAAAAATTAAAAAGTTGTTATTCGTAAAATTTAAAATTTGACGAGTAAAGTGAATAACTACAACTCATCAGACGGAAATTGGCGAATATGTCAATGTGTTCAAAACTATGGCAGGAACGGTTTTGAATGAAATTCTAAGAAAATATGTTAAGTCGAAGTCAGCGTTGGATGTTTTGACTTATGTTCAAAAATTGTTCACACACTACCATAATAAAATATATGAAAGTCAAAAAATTTGATTTTTGATGTTGATTTTTGTTTGATTGGATGCTAGTTATGCTGTAGTAACATCCACCGTGCACCGCGACCACCACGGCCTACAGTGACTCAAAATTTAAGTTGTAGGCTATGTGAAATTGGACACCATAACCAAAATGGTGTTTAAAATATTTTTTTCCTTCAGCTGGGAGCAGATTTACGTGTGAAAAAAAAAAATTTTTTTTTCATGTTGATTTTTTTTCATTGGACTCTTGTCATGCCATAGTAACGTCTGGCGTACACCACGACCATCACAATACACCGTGACCGATTTTGCGGTAAAAATATCTGGAAATTTTTTAAATCTTGGTGCAATTTTTTTTGATTGAATGCTGGCCATGCCATTGTAATGTCCAAGATGCACAGTGACGAGCTCGGCGCATCTTGACCGCCGTGCAGTAAAAAACCGAAAAATAAATTCTTTAATTTTTTTGATTGAATACTGGCCATGCCGATGTGACTTCATTGGTGCACCGTGACCGCCGCTTTGGTACATAAAAATAGGAAAGAGTTTTTTATTGAATATTATAATTTTTCTAGAAATTTCCCATATTTGAATTACCTTCGAAATTATCCTCTGGACGCGGTTAGAGTTGACGCCGCGGCGCATCGTGATAGCGTCGGCGGTAAAAAGTTGAAACGTTGTATTTTCATGTAAATTTTATTGTCATATTTGGATGTTGCTATGGTAGAATTCCATCTGTGATTGATGCGGTGAACTTTTGTCTGTGCTGCGGCAAACCGTATAACTGCGGCGGTGTAAAAAAATAATTTGATAACATTTGTTTACTTTTTAGTTGTTAGCCATGCGACAGTTCTGCCGAAATATCCGCGCTGCACCCTAACCGCCGTACGATCGNTGTTTACTTTTTAGTTGTTAGCCATGCGACAGTTCTGCCGAAATATCCGCGCTGCACCCTAACCGCCGTCCGATCGTGAGCTCCACAGCGGTAAACATTTATATGCTATTAAGCCTTTTTTGGCATATGAATTTTGAACATGTCATAGTTTGACCGTCATGGTCGCAGTGCACTGTGACCGAGTTGTCGGTAAAGAAAAAGTAAAATTAATTTTGTTGATATGTTAAAATAATTTTTATGCTATTTATTCAGTCACTCAATAAACAGCATAAAAAAAACACTGAATAAATAATAAATTTTAACACTGAATTTTAGTGTTAAAATTTTTTACTCTTTGTATACTGGTAACCTCACAGTTACTACCGTCATTGTTTTTTCAATAATAATAGTATTCAGTATTGCATTTTGAGAATGTCACAGGTACAATAATGTTATTTCACCGAGGCACTTGACCGCCCCAATACCAAAAAAATTATTTTTTTTAAATTGATCATGTCATAATTGCTACCATGATCCGGATCGTCGTCCCCCATGCGAGAATCTTCCATCAATCATACACCTTTCGCTTGCAACCCAAAGCAAGGCGAAAAAAAAATGAAGTCCTTTTTCTTAAAAGTTCATCTTCATAACTCCCTCTGCTTTGCAGAGTACAGGATGCCCAGAGATATCTGACAAATATTGCGTTGCTTCAAATTCGCATAGACTAAACAACTCACCACAAAATCCCTTTGCTTTGGTAAGGGCAATGGGAGTTATGGATGCCACAAATTATATGGTTTGGTTGCCCTAATAGTGGAGGATGAAATACATTGCGTTATTTGCATTTTAGTGGGACCTACAAACAACTTCAAAGGTTTGAATTTATTTGATTTCGCTCATTTTTAGCCTGTTCTTAGTTACTCATGACATAAACATGAAATTGTTACAGCGAGTGAGAAGGAAGTAGGTTTCTAAAACTATTGGACACCCTGTATTTCAAATGAGTGATTAAGAAGAAAGTGTAGAAGAAATATCAGCTAAATAGTGGACGAAGAACAAGTCAAATTTTTGTTTTTCAGTTGACTGTTTTTCATTAAATAAGACGAGAACATAA
This sequence comes from Holacanthella duospinosa, assembly GCA_002738285.1. NCBI lineage: Eukaryota > Metazoa > Arthropoda > Collembola > Poduromorpha > Neanuridae > Holacanthella > Holacanthella duospinosa. Next base: position 73,862 of record NIPM01000367.1, on the reverse strand, counting down.
CTAAGAAATACACGAAGAAAATAGGGTAATACGTTCAACTCCATCATTTTTAGTAATCTCCTTAATGCAATGCAACATATAGGTTTATCTTTATTACACATTCACGCCCTCATCATTCATATGCACGCGGTTTATTAGAGTATCATAGTTCTCTCCTAGTATAAAAACACCCAAAAGTCATTTATTGTCACTGTTTAAGCAACGACTAGTTTAAATCATAAGTTCTTCAAGCAATTATTATCGTTTGTCCATTTAACCCTGATACCCGGCGGAGATTAATAATGGCTTCAAACAAAGTATTCATTTTGGCATTGGTCATAACTATTCTACTACTAGCATGTAAGTGTTCCGACATTCAGATTTTATTGTTTTATTTTAATATGAAATTTTATTTAAGGTTATTCAAGAGTTTCAAATTGAAAAAAAAAATTTTTTTTCACATAAAAATTGTGAATAATTTTTTTTCAACTTAATGTCTAAAAGTTCGCAGTTGAGAATTTCTTTCTGTTTTGTACAACCAATTGTACTGTTTTCAGCGTACCCAAAATTCTAAGTACGATTTTTTAAACACATTATTGGACATACGAATCGTATAGCAAAAAGTACACTCAATCACACACTTGGCGATTCCTAATCCAAAATTGGCCAAAATTGAAAAAAAAAATATGACTTTAAAAATTTTTTTTTTGCTCAAGTCTAATCCTGTTACAATTATTGATTTTTGTTTAAATTTTCAAAAAGTTTGGCCCAAAATTGAATTTGTAGCATGGTGCGGAAAAAAATTATTTACATGTAATTGCATGGCGCAACTTCAAACTCAAACCTTCAGCCACCTTCAATCGATAAATTTTTCATTCTTTTTAAATTTGGTTAAGTATTTTTTAGCCAGATAATCAGTTGAGAGAGTAATTAGACCCTANGCCCAAAATTGAATTTGTAGCATGGTGCGGAAAAAAATTATTTACATGTAATTGCATGGCGCAACTTCAAACTCCCACCTTCAGCCACCTTCAGCCACCTTCAATCGATATATTTTTCATTCTTTTTAAATTTGGTTAAGTATTTTTTAGCCAGATAATCAGTTGAGAGAGTAATTAGACCCTANTATTTTTCATTCTTTTTAAATTTGGTTAAGTATTTTTTAGCCAGATAATCAGTTGAGAGAGTAATTAGACCCTAGAAAATTTAATTTGAACATTTTCAAAGATTTGGCCAGATTTGAATTAGAAATCGCCAAGTGTGAATCAGGCAGATTCAAACTCTTCTCGTTTGCTTGCTCACATTTATTTTTGAGGCCGCTTTGTACTCAACAGAAATTGAATTAAGTCAAAAATTATGCATGTTAAATTGTGAGTTCTGAACTCTCCCAAGCTCATTTTGGAGACGATGACAATCTCATTGCTAAAAGTATTTCTTATTCCTACTTCTAGAATTGAAAATTTCGATTTTTTAATTCACTAACAATAAGTAAGTACTGATTGTTTATAATTTTCCCATTATAGGTACTCAAGATGTGGCCGGTGATTGGTACAAGGGATACTTGGCTTGTTGTAAGAATTGTCGAGGATCCGCAAGAGCTAAGGCAATCTGCTACGCTGCATGCATGAGGACTTTTGCCCCACGCGGATGATTCGAAATTAATATATGTCTTTGTATAAATTTCAATCATTTATCTTATAAGCAAACATATTGATTGTCATTATATGTATTTTTCCCTAACCCGTGCAAATAAATTATTGAATAATTCAAACATTTTTTATTAAAAAGATCTTAACTCCTGCTGAAAATCAAAGAAATAGCAAGAACCGAATTATAGAATTAATTAAGCTTACGCTAAATAAATTATTCAAGCAAAGTAAAAATAATTATTTTTAACCAAAAGCCTAGCCTAATATTTATAGAATACTGAAATACTGTAAAAATTAAACGCTATCAATCACCTACACAATAATTCATCCAAAGGCAACGCAGAACAGTAAAGTTTCATACTAACATATTGTCAATCGTTTGCTAATATGATTGGAGGAATAAAAATAAAATTATTACACAATTTTTGATGCACGTTTCAAAACAAATAAGCAATCATAGGTTCAAGGATCTTCAGATTTTGTTATTCGCAGTCGATCTTTCCCCCAGGATTGCCTTTAGTTGGAGGTATTTAATTTCGTAAAGACTTTTTTTTTTCTTGGGTTTTTTGTCGACTTACTACTTGATATGTCGGTCAAAAATGCTTGGCGAATCTGGATAGGATCTGACCACACTGAGACAATATTCTTGCATCAACTGCTTGAGTGAGAGGCATGCAGATTTGTGAACCTCTTCGCATCTAGTTTTTACTTCATATCTTTCATTATATCGTATGAATCGGGGCAGAACTCAGAGTATTGAACCCTTAGTTAAGATAAAAGAGTAAAAAAATTTTTTTTAATAGTTTTGCTACTATGGTGATTTCCAATTTCACTTAATTTTTTAAATTCTCATTTATTTGACTTTATTCTTAGCAAGAGGATTTACTTGTATTCCAGTTTACCGTTTCTCCAATAAATTGATTTCAGTGAGAGTTAACATTCCCTAACTCTATAGTAAAGTTGTTTTATATGGTATTCAACTTTTACTTTTAGTTTAATATGTAATTAATTATTTACCAATGCTGAGATCTGTCTGAATTCTTTTAAAAAGAACAACCGGAAAATCTACATATAAATTACTATAAGGCAAAAATTGAGTTTCGGGAAAAAAAACTAGGTCAGAGTTGACGGATATGGCTCATCTTCAAACCTGTCCGTTCATAGTGCATGAGGTATCGATTAGTGAAAACCCCATCTCGATCCGTCAATTAGTTTATGCGTTAGACCACTGACGGACAGACGGATGAAAGGACGGACAAGACACATAATAATGAATCGTGGTGAAAGAACAATTGAAATAACTTAAATTCATGTTTCTAAATTACTCTTAAAAGCAATTTTCGTCACCATTCCAGCGCGAATTATGATATTTGCAAATACTATATACCATTTGTAAGGAAATTTGAAGTCTTATACCAATTATTTGAACGTTTGACCATGGGTCATCCCAAATTTTGTAATGCTGTGGGGAATGGAGAAATTTATCTTTTTCTATTCTAACTTCACTCTTTCCTTATATCATTATAAAAATTTTACAAAAAATTTTCTTATTTGGCTTACATTTAAACACATTTGAGTTAAAGTTCGCATTAATTTTTTTTCGATTCTTTATGTCTGAATATGAACATTTTTCACCTAAAAACTCAACCATATGGTCTATCGTTTGAATTTTTCTGATTTTTATTCCTGTCAGTTTTCATTCTAGTTACAATAACAGTATTTATTTTAAAATTAATCATGCAGTAGTTTCTATCACGTCCGGAATATGTTCCTTATTGCGGTTCGACAGACATCCTGTTATATAAATATTTGCCGGCATAGTGTATACGCTTATTTATTAGTTTGAATGACAAACTATTTTAGGATTAGTTGTGATTGATATAGTGACGATGATACAAAAAAACAATTTCAGCATTCCCTGTATTATTGCTATTCTGTATGTTTATCATGCCAGTGGACAGTTTCCTATATCAAATTCTAATCGAAAACATCTGAATCCCACTCTCAAGGCATGTTGTAAACAACAAAATATATATTCGATATCATCAAAGCAATGTGATACTTATCAGGATTTCGACAGTTCACGTGATGATACTCAACCGAATTGGCCAGAGACAAACACACCTCCTATAAGGTATTAAATTTATTGACTTGTCACTTGCAATTTGTAATATTTAATTTCTTAATTAATATATTACTTATTTTTTAGGTATGAAACTGATTTTCATTGCTCGGGAGAAAATTCAAAACACATAGAGATGAAACGATTTGAGTTTGGTATTGGAAGGATATATGAAGATGGCTTCCTCCAAATAAACAAAACAAATGTAATCTCACCTCAAAAATATTGCATGAACAGGTTAGTTCAATTAAGAATAATTGCAGCATCATGTTATACAGTGCTTTTAATTTAATGTCACTACCCGTTAATGTCACACTTCGCTTAATCTTCGCTTCGTTCAATGATAAACTTTCCATTTCTCGGACTAATCTCTGCTGTTGGTGACATTACTTCAAAGGTAATGAATGTTTAGGTGGACTTCAAGTATCAAAATTGGACTAGACTTCTTTCCATATGAGAATTTGCGTTTTGTCCTTAATTTTTGCCAAAAAAAGATTGATTTTTTATTTTGTTCGCTTAAAATGATTTTAAAAATTGATTTATTATTAAATTCGCGTAAAATTAAAATCAACAATTTNTTATTTTGTTCGCTTAAAATGATTTTAAAAATTGATTTATTATTAAATTCGCGTAAAATTAAAATCAACAATTTTAAAATGTCTTTTTTAGATAATAGTTTTTTTTAGAGCAGAAATATCTTGCAAGTAATTTTCAGATCATTTGCTTATATAATTGCCTAAGAATGTCTCCAAATCAACTAAAATTATGCTTTGACTTTTCTCCACCTCAGTTAGCTACCTTACTAAAATGAATTTTATCTGATTTTCAAAATTATTTTCACTCTATCGTTCAAAACTTACTTAATTTTATTAAATAATGCCTGATTAATAACCTACCATAGTATTTAACATAAAAATATTTTTTAATCAGTGCAAAATTTTTTGTTTTTACCGACTCCAAAGATTATTGCAACTTTCATCATGAAAATTTTACTTTCTTCGAAATTTTTTAGATTTTCTAAGATTACAGAGCAGAAAACTTTCGATATTTTATTTTGATGTATTGACTCACCTGCTCTGCAAATTTCATTTAATTTGCACAACTTTTACGCTTGTATTCCAAAAATCCCGTTGGCTCCAAAAATTATGGACAGTATAATGTTGCGATGCGTAAGTGCCGTGGCAAGAGAAACCATATGTCGCTTTCTGAGAATACTGAAACATGANAGTATAATGTTGCGATGCGTAAGTGCCGTGGCAAGAGAAACCATATGTCGCTTTCTGAGAATACTGAAACATGAACAAGTCTGTTGTTCTCTAAAAGTTTTAGAGTATTTTAGTTTCGAGTCTCCTGATTGGCTCGTACTATCTCAAAGGATATTAAGAAACAATAAATCCCTTCGTATATATTCTTTTCGTCAGAACCTCTTAGTTACCTTATTTATCCCAAACCCTTCAACAACAAAAACTCAACTACTCTTTCCCACTTCCCACTTCTGATTATTGGAGAAAAACTAGGCAGCCGATGCAGAAAACATAAGCAACGAATTTTCAAATGAGAAATTGAATTTATTTGTATTACGATATGGCAGACGAACTATGACACTTTTCTAATTAAATACTTTGAGACATCTACTAGTTTCAAAATAAATTTTTAATAGCTGAAAATTTGTTGTAACTTTAGAAAGAAATACCTTTGTAATTGAGAAGCAAGTTCTTACAATTCATTTTGAGTTGTCCTGTTTAGACTTACAGGTTTTATGCAGTCTGGATACATTGTTTTGAAATTTATCAAGATTGTTTGAAGATTTACATTTTTACTTCAACATGGAAAATTTTACATTCTATTTCATTCCCAGGTTACGTCAATTCCATTTCCAATATTTATTTATGATACATTTATACGGACTGCTTCCATTATGTTAAAAAATTTTCATTGTTGTAAAGTTGACATTGGTTCAACTTTTTTGGAAAGGATGACCTCTGGATTCACTTTTTGCTCCAATGCTCTCTTTTCTAAATACAATNTTGGTTCAACTTTTTTGGAAAGGATGACCTCTGGATTCACTTTTTGCTCCAATGCTCTCTTTTCTAAATACAATAGTTAATGTAAGAAATAAAAGTTAATGCAATTTAATACAAAAAAATTTTTGAAAAAAAAATTTGAAAAAATTAAATTTTTTTTTTAAATTAAAAAAACAAAATTTGAAAGAAAAAAAATTTTTTTTTTAATTTTTCACAAAAATTAAATNTTGGTTCAACTTTTTTGGAAAGGATGACCTCTGGATTCACTTTTTGCTCCAATGCTCTCTTTTCTAAATACAATTAGTTAATGTAAGAAATAAAAGTTAATGCAATTTAATACAAAAAAATTTTTGAAAAAAAAATTTGAAAAAATTAAATTTTTTTTTAAATTAAAAAAACAAAATTTGAAAGAAAAAAAATTTTTTTTTTAATTTTTCACAAAAATTAAATAATTTTAATTTTTCACAAAAATTAAATAATTTTAATTTTTCGCAAAAATTATTCAAAATCGGTGATAAACATCTTTAATCGGATTTATATGGGNTAATTTTAATTTTTCACAAAAATTAAATAATTTTAATTTTTCGCAAAAATTATTCAAAATCGGTGATAAACATCTTTAATCGGATTTATATGGGATTAAAAAAATTCTTGAACATAGGTGATTGATATCAAATGATATCCTATGTCTATTCCCAAAAATACATTTTTAGTTACACAATTTATTTTTTGGAAATGGAAATGAAACCGACTGGATCTTGAAATGATTTCTGTAACTATAAATTGACACAAAAATATTGATATGAATTTGACACGATATGAGCTGCATCTTGATAGAAAATGTGGAAGTCTAAACCGATCAAATATTATCTATATATCAGATAAATTTTAAAACGGTGCAAATTTTTAGTTTGCAGGAAGTTATCGCATGTCAGCCTAGTTGCTCCAGAAAAACCCCTTGCGTCAGGAAGTGTTGCCTTTGGCGGCAACATTTTGTTCAAACGGAAGATATGAGCAAATGTGGAGGCAACTCTTCTCATCTAACATTCAGCGAAATAGTTTCTATTTCCAGTGATTCCTATTGGAAGAATCTGGATAACTTTTTAAGTNCTCATCTAACATTCAGCGAAATAGTTTCTATTTCCAGTGATTCCTATTGGAAGAATCTGGATAACTTTTTAAGTGCTACATTTGTCACAACGCTCATGCCTAACTGTAACCCTGCAACAAGTACATACGCGTAAGTAAATGAATTGAGACACTGCTATAACTTCAGTAACCACATTGCATTATTACATGAAATATTACAAATACTTGTTTCAGGTTGTATCAACGGAATAATTTATTTTCAATTGAATTTATCAGATGAATATTTCTTTGCAAGAACGCTGTTGTTAAGAACAAACTATTAAAATATTATTAAATCAAACTTTCGATAACGATAAGGGATTGTAGTAACTGCTGTTTTTGAAGAAAATTACGTTTACAAAAATATTTTTTAGAGGTTAATGACGCATGCAGGTAATTTCATAGGAGGGCCTTACGTGGGGATTTTGAGACAAAATATTTGAGATCTGTCCCGATTTTCTCTAATGATGAAACGTGGTTGAAGAAGTAAAAAATATGATAAAGATAGACGTGGCACTTCATAACAACCTGTTTATCATTTATTTATTCATGTCTAATGCACATGTAAAGACAAATTTCTTGGGTACGTATTCTGCTGCAGCAGGGCTTCCCAGAATCGATTTATTGAAGTTTTAGATGTCGATTGATGTCAACAAAATATAAAACTGCATTCAACCTAGAAAGCAATGATTGAAGTGTTAAGTTGCATCCAGAGTCCGAGTATAAGTCCTCCCGTTTTACGTAATTGATCGATTATCTAGGTCTACAATATCTTGTTTATAAAATTTTAACCATTGTTTACCTTTAATTTCTCCGTCACCATTGCCATATATACTCCTAGTCTTCTTATCCTACCTAAAACTTAGCACTGGAACCTACTTCCAACAGAAAACTTGGTATTGAAACATATAATATTGTTCAAACGTAGTAGGGATATACCCTTTAATGTGGTAAACTTTTAAAATTTGATATTTGATAGTTTGCCACGCCTTTTCCCGAGCTCTACCCGAGCGGGAAAAATTCAGCCAATGAGAAGCGATACCAAATTCAAATCTTTCTCTGTCTTTACGCAAGTCAGGGGCTTGTTTTTGTTTGCGTTTTGGATAAATGGGTTTTTCTTTGTTTCTTTCAACTTATGAAGTCGGTCATACCAATCATCACATAGTAAGTGATATCAAATACCAAAACTCACTTACCAACCAACTTTATCACCTTGAAGGGTATACCCCTAGCAAAACGAGAGAACCGACAAGTGAGGAGGGAGAAATGGAAATGATTCAAAACAGTGACGAACACAGAAACTCTGGCTCTGGTTTTCCAAATCCGGTACAGCAATGCGCAAAGTAGTAGCACGTTTACTCGGTGTTCGATGTTTTTTTAATGTACAGCAGATTATTTTTGAAATTAACAAATTGACTACTCTCAATTAATATGCTTTTAGATTCCGTATATTGAAGGATGGGAACATTGAAATCGAGCGTGAAATTGGATCATGGATGGTACTGACAGATTATTGTATTGAAAGACAACTGTTACAAAATGGGAAAGAAAAACGACTTGTGGCTCTTTATTGCAATGATGAGGCATACGAGAAAACAGTAAAGTATTCCACTGAGTAACCTTATCTTAAAAATACTTTTCAATTTGTACATCGAAATGATACCCTGTTGTGTACATACACAATTTAGATATTCTACTACAAGTTGCAAATGTGGTGTTCATTTTGTTCATGGGTCTCGCTTGCGCTGACAATTATTGTCTATTTGGTGCTCTGGCAGAAACACTCGACGCATGGATGGTGCCAGTTTTCATTCATTACTGCTGTGTTTCTTTACTACTTAACAAGATTTTTTAGAAGAATTAACGAAATTAATTACAAGTTTTCGGATTCAATACCTGCTGCAGGTAAGCTCATTTTTAACGTCATCCAGTTGTGTGCTCAGAATCTCCTTACTCTATAAAATGTCTTCCAACATCGCCAACAGCTGTTGGCGATGACAACATATGCTAGTTTATATACGTTGCATATGCTAGTTGCATATGCGTGTTAAAATCTTATGTTACATACATGTCTATTTTGTTGTCTACAAAGAAGTTAAAAAATTTTGTAAAAAAAGTTTAAATTATTCTGAAATTTNATACCTGCTGCAGGTAAGCTCATTTTTAACGTCATCCAGTTGTGTGCTCAGAATCTCCTTACTCTATAAAATGTTTTCCAACATCGCCAACACCTGTTGGCGATGACAACATATGCTAGTTTATATACGTTGCATATGCTAGTTGCATATGTGTGTTAAAATCTTATGTTATATACATGTCTATTTTGTTGTCTACAAAGAAGTTAAAAAATTTTGTAAAAAAAGTTTAAATTATTCTGAAATTTCNATACATGTCTATTTTGTTGTCTACAAAGAAGTTAAAAAATTTTGTAAAAAAAGTTTAAATTATTCTGAAATTTCGAATTTATCTCGTCAAATGGAGGAATAGAGCTCGATGCAAAATACGGCCATAAAATTCATGTTATCCACTGACTTTTGCGAATAATTTTTTTTGGAGGCTAATCAGCGCTATTTACAGGGTGTTCCGACAAAAGTGATACTGACTTTTATCGCTTTGATGCAAATTGGTTATGGTGAGTTAAGGCAATCCGAGATTGGACTTGCTATACTAATGTGATTGATAACTTCTGCTCCTTCTCCAAGAGAATTTCAATTTCATGCTAATAAAACTCGATTCTCGCTTACTTTAATTATATTTCTCATTTTCTCGCCCTTTGGTTTTGCTAATTGTTGTAATCCTATGAAATTCGGCACACACTACTCAAAAAGCATGATAACTAATTGTAAAGTCTTGCTTTCAAAATATTAACCGTTTTTTCAATCATTAAAAATTTTTTTAATGAACCAAGGCTAAATACCCGGATTGTAGTCTCTCTGACAAATGGTTTAACCGTATAACATTTTAATTCTAGAAATGTTTGATTATTTCTTCAATATGGCATTTCTGACTAATCTGTTGAATCTGAGTATAGACATGTTTTGGGCTTTCGCGTAAGTTGCATAGTTTGATTCCTTTTATTAATGTATATATCATGTCAGTTCTACATTTCTAAAGGAAATTGACACCTCTAAGAATGTTGGTGGACAAAAGAAAGATTTTCATATCATGTGGTATGTGTTGGGGATTTGCGCTTTTGATCACACTAGTCACTGCTGGAATACGGCAAAGTGAACCAGGAATTCGTACACTTTGGATAGTCAACAAAGGAATGCAGAGTACCATACTGATAACAAATTTCCTTTTCAGTGTTTCTGCTGGAATTATAATTTGGTTCCGTAATAGAGATATCGAAATAACAAAATCAAAAGGATTTGAAACCATGTAATACAAATGTTCCTCACAGCGAGAAAAAAACATTTTATTGTATTTTGTTTTTTATTTTACAGGACACACATCTTTATCAAGATATTTCTTGTTTCGGGAATCATTTGGACGCTGAAAGTTTTTGAACTTTGGATAAAGATGGCTACATTTGAACGTAGTTGGTTTTGGGATATTGTCCAGGTAGCAACGTACACCTACGGTGTCGTCTTGTCTATCGTACTCCTTCTCAACAGGAGAATGTTGGGTGCTTTAAAGGAACGATTTCCTCAGTGTGCAAGTAAGATGATATATTAACTAGCTGTATTTTTATTACAAATCAGTGAATTTTATGATGAGCACATAGCAGTTTATATACTTTTTGATCCAGATAGTTGANTATTTTTATTACAAATCAGTGAATTTTATGATGAGCACATAGCAGTTTATATACTTTTTGATCCAGATAGTTGAAACTAACATCTAATAATAAATTCAGCACTCTGTTATCACTAATCTTCTGTAAATATGAACAAATTTGGTATAAATAAGTAGCTTCTGTATTCATTGTTTCTGAATTGCGTATGTGGCAAAATGTTAATGGGCAAAACACGAAGATTTGGCACTTGTGGATGTGCTTTGAAGGCTGGAAAGCAGCAATATTTCCAATAAAAATACTTTAACCATTATGAATAAGAATGTTCTGTAAACCCACCAACGACTGTTTATTGAAATCTGTAATATTTTCTGACAGAATTGGTATCAAGATCTAATAATCAGAGTTGCCCTTCAAATGAAACCAACATTGCGCTCGATGATGGGGAGAACAAAGTCTCCCGATCATCATACAATACACAATCTTCCAACTACTAACGAAAAATTAAAAGGAAATCTATGTTTACTGGATGCAAAATTATCAACAAATCTCGTTTTTACTTGAGTAATTTACAGTTAACTACCTTTTTTGCTATGTGGTTACGCAATTTTAAGTTTTTCATTATAACTGGATCAATAACAAAATATGTTCACCGGAATAAGAAGAAGTGAGTAAGACTAGATATGTGGTTAATATTTCCCTTGTGTTTATGAATAAATTAATTCAAAAATAAATAATTTTCTTATTGCTAGTTGCGTCCTAGAGTATCAAACAAATAACAGCATCATGTTGAAATATAGATTATTTACGCATACGGTTATATTAATTTCTGTAATATTTTTTCTCATACTCTCAACACTGTTCCAAGGTAAGCTGTAACAAACAATGTGAAATTCAACAGGATTTTACGCAATGATTTCTACTACTAGGGTCAGAAGGGATGAACACTGATTTAATCAAAAGACAAGTAAGTAAAGATTACGACTACGAGAAAGAGTTTTCTGGGGAAGTTGGAACAACCAATGGGAAACGACCTTGGGGTGGTACTTCCGGAAAGAATGGCAAGTTTAACGATGAGAACTGGATTTGATAATTAAGTCCGAAAATAAATTGGATTTTTTAATCAGAAACACTCACATTTTCTATAAAATGCTCCATACATTACTATGCGCATTAATAAAAACTTATGAATATTGCGGTTGTAGAAGGTTATGGCCAGCATATTCTCACAGTTAAATTCATTTTGTTCCAAACAATGGGCTATATTTTGTTAGAAGTTTTCATTGATACGAAGTCTACCGGGTCCAAAAAATTTGACAATCTTAGGTACAAAAATTAAACAGTTGTTTTAGATAAGATAGTTGGAAACTAACGCTATTCTTTGATGAAGCGCTCAACTTCAGGAAACTTTTTGACAATTATCACTTTGGTTGAAATATTTATAAGTCGCAAGCTCAATTACTATGCGTTAGATCTGAAGATTACTTCGGTAGAGATTACATTGGCTATAAATAGACAAATTCCAGGACGATTTCCAGTGAAGTTTTGATCAAACATTGATTCAAAAATAAAGTGAACAAATTTGAAATTTTTACTTTTTCAAATTTTTGTAGAGCTAAATCTGGAGTATGCTGACAAGTTGTAAAGCTAAATTGGTTGTAAAGGTGAATCTTGCGTCTCAAGACCTTACGTCGTCACCACTTTATTATGTACGTGACGAAATGAAAACAGTTTTCACGTTGCCAGCTTATAACATCTCCTCTTCTGACTCATGACTTTGTTTAAAAAAAGGAAAACAAAAGCGAAAACTATTTTGATTTGAAGAGAAAAGCACAAACGAAAACAATTTTAATTTTTGAGGAAAAAGCGAAAATGAAAGCGACTTAATTAAAAAAAAAAAGTTATTATATTTTTTAGAAAAAAGCAAAGCGAATACAAAAGCGACTTTCAATTTTTCTGAAAGGCAAATGCACTAGCGAAAGTGATTTTCCCTTTAAATTTGCGCTTAATTGAAACGCTTTTTCCGATGTAGCTGTAATATGAGTATTTCGTCAACTCAGATGTTGAATTTAGCTAGAGTGGTTGTTGAGTAGCCTCAATCATTATCTATACCACCAGTGTTCATGGATGGTGTTTCAAACACAATATGGATCTGTTATGTCTGTCCGGCAGAGCTCTAATTCAAAACCAAATTGACGCATCGAAGTTAGCTTTCAATAATATATATCCCATTCAATAGTAACGGATAAGTTTGAACATGAGACATCCCTCAACATTGACCTAGTATGTTCATTGTTCTCCAGAGAATGTTATAAATGTATGAAAAAATATTACCTTGTGGGATTTAACATTTATTTCGACAACTAATAGATGGATTCCATCTCCACCAACAGTACTGTCAAGTATTCGCCTTACTCCTAAGGCGCAACTACGAAACAAAAATTGAATTCTGGAGCATTTAGCGGGTACACTTAACAATTCCACGGAATCAGCAGCCATTTTCCTCACATATCTTTATTTTTGTGTTTCTGGTTTCAAAATGTTGCATTGCATGTGCATATTACCAAATTCAAACATGTCTACCAAATTCAAACATGTCAACCAATTCGTCTAATGATAATATTGTAACCAATAGTTAATGTGCTTGTCCTTGTAGTAGTTAAGCTTATCCTGGATGTTTTGGAAGTAAGCGGTAATCGTCTCCATTACAGCCTTCTGTCATGTCCGTCAGACCAAATATGTAATTCAATGCCCCTAAGGTTAAAATACACTATGCATTTTTGAATTAATTTGAAAGTATATTTTACCAAAAATAATGATACAAAAATCCAACTCATGGAATTTTAATTTTTGATTCTCTCCAACAGCACACAATAGTACTCGAAGTTCAAATGTAGCCAGATTTCTGATTAGCTATTTGAGTTGCTTCGGGGAGTCAATTGTCTAAAGTATTTGTATTTGAAATATTTAGCCAGTAGGAAAATTTTACTTAGACTAAGAAAACTGCTGAAAAACGATAGTGCAAGTAATTACAAATCAGAATTTCAATATAAATTTTTTAAATTTCAGTGGAGTAAGACATTATTCTTCACGTATTTGAAAAAACTAGGAATGGGTATGAAATTCCTATAAAATTTGCCAATGTAGGAAAAACACGCATTCGTATTTAATGAAAATTATGGGTTAAAAACTTAATTTTATATTTACATAATTTGTATTTATATAATTTGTATGAATATAAAATTGCAAATAGGTTTTTTAATATAGAAAATACCCAAATTAGGACATTATGAAAGTGCAGGGTCACAAACTGTAGTTGACAAGTTTGAATGAAAAAAAATACGAGAGAACGTAAAAACGCGCCATAAATTTTACTTGTTATTAATTCAGGAAATCCTTGGCATTTGATAATTCCATGGTATGAGTATTTTGTAAATTTCCCCATCCAAATCGATCAGAAAAGTTTTTCACAATTTTATAATTCTCTTATTCGGCTATTTCGTAAATTGCCATGATCTCCAAAATTAGTAACGTAATCAGTAGCTAATCTATATTTTCCCATGAGAATACAGTATGCGTTAAGTATTACGTCACGAAAGTCGAATTTTTATTTTGAGATTATACTGTGTAATTACTTTCTCTTTCGTTTAACAGCATTTATCCGTCAGTATTAGGGCTAGTAATAAATCATGAATAGGACTTGGTTATGGTTAGATTAGGGTATCATTGGTCAATTTACTTGAACCGTATTAGGTAAGAAAAACATGCCAGGTGCAACAATTTTGCATCAGAACTGCAATTCTGATTACGAAAATTAAAAGTGCTCATGAAATATTTTGTGAGTTTTGTTTACCATAATATCTGTTTCCAACNCTAATCTATATTTTCCCATGAGAATACAGTATGCGTTAAGTATTACGTCACGAAAGTCAAATTTTTATTTTGAGATTATACTGTGTAATTACTTTCTCTTTCGTTTAACAGCATTTATCCGTCAGTATTAGGNAAATTTTTATTTTGAGATTATACTGTGTAATTACTTTCTCTTTCGTTTAACAGCATTTATCCGTCAGTATTAGGGCTAGTAATAAATCATGAATAGGACTTGGTTATGGTTAGATTAGGGTATCATTGGTCAATTTACTTGAACCGTATTAGGTAAGAAAAACATGCCAGGTGCAACAATTTTGCATCAGAACTGCAATTCTGATTACGAAAATTAAAAGTGCTCATGAAATATTTTGTGAGTTTTGTTTACCATAATATCTGTTTCCAACAGGCGTCGAAGGTTTCCCACGATTCCTGAACTGCCTATCGTGCTCTTTTGCTCTATAGCCGATTTCTTTTGTACTCCAATCACAAATTCTCTGTTAGATAAGGACATCTTGTCAAAGCAAAAATTTTTATCAGAAATCCTTTTTCTGCTGTGTTGGTTCTCAAAATTTTTTGAATAAATTAGACTCACTAATGACCAATTGTGATTCACCTCATTCCAATTTAGACAAAATTTGTACCAAATTAATTCCTAACGAAGCTCCACTTGTTTGAATGTATGAATCCAATAAATTTTGAAGAGCGATATTACTAATCATCTTCTCTACCTCTAATTTCCGTTTCTTTCGAATGTCGACCGAAATAAACTTTTGAGTGTTGAGAATATTTCTGTTATTGTTAAGATACCATCAGCACATTTTATTTAGGAATACACTTTTAGTGGTGTTATTATTATGCACAGCGCTCAATAAATACCCCGCCAAAGACAGGAACAATTTAGTAGCAATAGTGCCAAAGAGTATCAGCAATAGTGGCAAAAAGTAGTAGCAATAGTGAAGAAGCATCTTTTTGACTGGGTTTTTATTGAGCGCTTTATATTAAATGCATTACTCCTATCTAATAGTAAGTAAAAGTACCCTGATGACATAATATAGATCCTAAATTTGGTGAAGATGTGTTTAGAATTTTTATGTTATCATTTAGATTACTTTGCGCATTTTGTTGCTATCTANTGCGCATTTTGTTGCTGAGCTGTTTAAATTCAGTGGTCTGCAGAATTTATGTTAAGAGCTAGACGTAGTATTTAAAGGAAAATATGTTGTCGTTGCACTGCTTTTGAATATTGAAGAAATTGTGCATTCTCCATCCAGTAAACCCTGCTACCAACATGTAAATAATAACCCACAAGATTTATATGTAATGTACAGGGTGTTTAACATTTTTTTGCACCCTAGAAAGCATGACGTGATTTTTTCACACTCTTTTGCTGGCAGCAGCATGAGGTGGGAGGAGCTACAATGAAATTGGAGAAAGTGGGTGCAAAAAAAGATTAAACACCCTGTATATTTTAGAGGTGACATATTTCATTTAATTTTTACTTTCTCCAATATGCTAGTTATTTTATCTAAAACTATAAAGAGACCTATCGGCATAGAGTCTCAAATTTAAAAGGAAAAGGGTAGCAAGTAAACTTGTTACAATACAAACAATTAGTATTAAATAGATTGCAATTAAATTTTATGCGCAACTATTATCTATTGTTCGATTGCAAATGAGAATTTTGATTTTTTCTTTTCTTTTTCATTCTGAGGTGATCCCGAAATCTCCCACATTAAATAACTTTCTGACGCATGGTTGATTGACAAAGCTGGAAAAATTTAAATAGAAATATTTTGAGTTATGCAATTTAGACGCAAAACAATGTCTTATTATTTATGCAGTTATAAAATCCAATATGATAGAACTCTATTTCCGTAATTCTACGTTTTTACTAATGCTCCGACAATTCACAGAATAAATAAACAAATTTTTAGAAATTTATTATGTTAGCTAGTTTTTCATTCATTGAACTGCTGATGGTCCGAAATCTAATCTACCTAGAATGAGTAATTTTCAGATTAAGTTTTTAAACGGGTTCTATTCTAGGCTATTTTTCCTAACTGGAGGAAACAGGCTTGCAAATTGAATAGAATCAGGATACAAAGTGTAAAATTACAAAATTGATTACAAGATGATTAAAAATAACAAATTTTTCACTTGCCAAAATAACAAAAAAAAATACAAAAAAAAATACAAAAAAAAAACACAAAAAAAAACACAAATAATCTAAATCTCACTTTCCTCAGCTTGAATTTACGTAGGAAATTCACAAATTTGAAACTCTATACCTCAACTTCTCAATTCCGGTAATAATTCCAGAGNCAAATTGAATAGAATCAGGATACAAAGTGTAAAATTACAAAATTGATTACAAGATGATTAAAAATAACAAATTTTTCAGTCCAAAAATTTTAAATTTGATATCATCTCAAATTAATTAATCAAAAATTGAATTTATCACTCTCAACTAAGGATGTGATAACTAAGTTTTTAAATTAACAGCCTTCCGTTTCGGATGACGTGACGTAGTGAGGAAAATTTTTTGGAGAAAAGAACTTTACTAAAAAATGTTAAACTCTAAAATCCAAATTAAAAACAAGTAACAGTGGAGATTTGAAAGAAACAAGTAATTATTTTCATTGAATTTTTAATTCTCTCCTAGTCAATCTTACCAAATTAGTTTGAACAAAAAAATTCATAAATTTTAAGAATATTTTGAACAGATAAAAGAAGTTGTTGATGGAGTACAAATATCAAAATAATAGGTGTTTGCTTATCAAAATGCTTCAATTTCAATGGTATTTGACTAGAATCAAAATTCTGAGGAAATCCTAGTTGACTAAGGCAGAGTGTGTGGTGTTTTCTAATCAAACTATATTATGATGTTAGGCTCATTTTAAACGAAAGAGAACCAGACAAATTTCAATACAGAAATAACAGATAGAATGCTACCTCCTATATTACTTCCATTACATCCCTTAGCTCCAATAATTTTTCTCTAAAATAAAAATCTTAACACGCAAATTTTTTTTAACAAATCAAAGGATTTAGATTTTTTCAAACCCAGCCACCACCATTCAATTCACAAACTCATTTAATTTGAATGACTTCCAAATCAGCTCAGAATGAAGGAGAAAATAAATAAAAATAAAATTTTCAATTGAAACCGAACAGCCGATATCTAACGTGATTATACAGTAAGAAACATGCTAGCTGGCAACATTAATTAGGAATAAGAATAAGTAATCATTATCTACCAGAATAAATAATTTTATACGTGGGAGAGTAATACAGAGGTATAAGTAAGTCTACATGGCATTCCTGTGAAACATGGGGGCACAAGTGAATGCAAACACATTTACAACAAAATTTCATTGTCTATCTATCACCAAACAATAAAATTTAGTAAAATTTATAATCAATCCTCAAAATGTTAATATTAGACGGATGATTACCCTGATAACAAAATTTTTAAGCAGTGTCAAAAAACTGTTACGCGAAATATAATAAGAACTTCCGAGTTTCCATCGTAGTGGTAGACATGTCAAGCGAAACTGTCGGTTGAGTATTGTATTGTGGGATGAAGCAAACTTACCCGATTCTTCTCGTATTTTCCAAAACAAAACCATTATCATGTAAAACACGATCAAGGATACGAGACCAAGTACAACCAGAAGTCCAACTGTGGATATGTTAAGAGAATGTCGATATTTAACAACGCCGAATGAAATTAAGATCAAAATAAAAATTGTAATGATTTGAGAACATGGGGCAACGACTCGAGTAACACCGGTGAGCTCGACATGAAGGATTTGTATAGTTCGATAGAACAATTCAATATCGATTTTATTTGCTGTGACACCAGTTATCTTGGCACTGTAAGTAAAAAACAAACCAGATTTAACAAATCCCTTCTACACTGATTCACTACGCAGTGAAGCCAAAACAGGCGTTTTGGAAAAAAAAAAATTTTTTTTCACTTTATTTTATAACTTTTTTTTATTAAACAAAACAAGTCCAGCTTGAAACCTCAATTTTAAAAACTTGTCAATTTGTATAGCCAGAAAAATTGATATTCGGGTTTTCTACCATTTGCCAAAATACTTGTTTGCATATGGTACATTTATGAGATTCAGCATAATATTTAAATCGTTGTGAGCTGAAACACATCGAAGTATGAAAGGCCTCTCGAATTTCTTTTTTTCACAATAGAAGATCAATATTGTACCATACCACAGTAGTTTTTATGAGAGAAAAAATATGCTTTTTATTGACAGTAATGGACGGATATAAGACCTACCGTTATAAGACAATATTGGTTTATAAGGCTCAACTTCCAAGATGTGGTATTGAACCACCTACTATAGACAATTTAAGATGGATAATATCTCATTCTAAGACGACATTGGTTATAATGACTTCAATATTTTGAGATAAAACAACAGGAAAATTATATATTCGTCGTTTACTGTGTCATGAAGAATGAATAACAAAGATTTTCTAGTAAAATTTTTAAAGAAAATTTTTTAAAGCGGGGTGAGGTAGCAGGTTGAGTTCCACAGTTGCAAAAATTGGTTTCATTTGTCAAGTTTTTTCTTTTATATTTATGGATCGATTATGGTGAAATTTTGAAAGGCATAGCTAATCGCATTCTCCAAGTGGACGATTTTTTTAGATTTTTGAAATTTCAAGTTTTTGAATTTTTAATAAATTTTGAAATTTTTTTTTTAATTTCCTTAAGTCGTGTGTTAATATGAAGCCAATTACAACATAAATAATATTACATTCTCAATTTATATAAATTCATATATGTACCCGGAACTCTAGAATTTGGTATATTAACCGCCAAAAGTTAGAAAAAATCTTTGTGGGGATTTGAGTATAATACTATTGTACTCATAAATGAGACAGTTGACTCCTTTCCTGGCAATGAATAACCAGGAAGGAGAGTTTCGGAGTTGTATTGAGAATGAGGACAGGATTCTACAAATCGGCTCTGTAGCACAAATGGTAGTGCGTTGGGTCTGGAATACCCAAGACGTAGGATCATACCTCAGCAGAGACCAAATTTTTGTGGCAATCCCTGCCTCAATCTCAAAGTGACGAGTCAGCCCCGCTACATCTTGCAAAGAAACAAGAATCTTGTTTAAAATAAACAAAATTTGATAAAAATGTGGAACATAGAAACCCGTTTTAATTGTTGTCAAAATCTTGCTAAAACATGAAACATTTTGACAAAGAATAAAAATCTTGCTATAAATATAATAAATGTTTCGTTACACCGAATAGGTTATTATGAATTCTTATTGTCACTTTAGCATCGCCTAAATAATTGCTAGACGATTAATACTCCATTTTTCTCGTTACTTTATGAGTACAAATGTGAAGTTAAGGAATTATGAATCTCTCACAAGCTGCAAAATGACCCCTGCAAAGGTGTGGAAAATTTTAGTGAGACAAATCAGTTTTTGCAATTAATTGTTTTTCAGTCGATATTGATAGGTCATAATATACTTAATCATTTTTTGCTTGCATAAAATTCGGATAATCAATCAACTATGTGGCGGATCTGACCCGCCATTTTGAGATTGAGACAGGGATTGCCACAAAAATTTGGTCTCTGGTGGGTTATGATCCCACGTCTTGGGTATTCCAGACCCAACGCACTACCATTTGTGCTACAGAGCCGATCTGTGGAATCCTGTTCTCAATCTCAATACAACTTCGAAACTCTCCTTCCTGGTCATTCATTGCCAGGTAAGGAGTCTACTGTCTCATTTATGAGTACAGTAGTGGGGATTGAGTCTTATGCTCAAATCCCCACACTTTCCCGCCGCCAAGAGCGCCCCCTCGGCCTTGGGAAACCGAAGACTACCGGCCCTCCGCCCCTTAATAAGGGGAGGGTCGCGGATGGTCGCCATGTGTGGCAGAACTGACCCGCCACTTTGAGATTGAGACAGGGATTGCCACAAAAATTCAATCTCTGGTGGGGTATGATTCCACGTCTTGGGTATTCCGGACCAAACGCACTACGATTTGTGCTACAGAGCCGTTCTGTGGAATCCTGTTCTCAATCTCAATAAAACTCCGAAACTCTCCTTCCTGGTCATTCATTGCCAAGTAAGGAGTCTACTGTCTCATTTATGAGTACAGTAGTGGGGATTGAGTATTATGCTCAAATCCCCAGAACTAACTGATCAATCACACTACCAAGGTAAATGGGCTGTCTTTCTTCAAATGTAGCCCAACCCAAAATCATGATTTATTTTGCTAGCGATTATGCTTTTTAATTGCTTTGATTCGGCTTGTTATGACTGACAGTAAAAAGACAAGTTCTTAACAAAATGTTAAATTTATTTCCAAAAATATACAATTTCACCTACTTGTTGTAAGTTTGATCAACAAAACTTATGTATTTTTCTTTCCATCCACAATATTTGGCTCTTATGCCAGGTTTACACGTTGAAAGAAACCTTTATTTCCTGGTAAAATATGTTTTACTTATTCCTGCAAGGTTTATTTTATTTTTGGTTAGACGGTGAAACTTTCTAACACATATTGACGTTAGAGTGTATTTAGAACAAAAGCTTTGCGCCTTTCATTATTTCAAACAAAAATCGGTATTGAGGCAGGAATTATCAGAATAAATATTTTAATTTTATGAACAAACCATGAGGAAGTTTAGGTAATTTGCGCAACAATCCTTAGGGCTGTTACTGTTAGTGTGCCTAACATGAAATGACACAATAAAAGCCGTTCCGTGTCGTGTGTTGATATTTTAGCACAGTAAGTAATCGTGTCGTTCAGTTTCGTGGCGTATACGGAATGGACACGGCACGGTAGGACCGCTGACACGACATGGGACACGGTAAGAAATAAACATGCTGAAGCCTGTAGAACAGTTGTTCTTTTACGCCACCGAGACCAGTGATGATAATTCCAAAGTGTACTTCTCACTGTTTATTAAAATCAAC
The DNA here is from genome assembly GCA_002738285.1 of Holacanthella duospinosa. Taxonomy (NCBI): domain Eukaryota; kingdom Metazoa; phylum Arthropoda; class Collembola; order Poduromorpha; family Neanuridae; genus Holacanthella; species Holacanthella duospinosa. The sequence continues at coordinate 52,377 of NIPM01000367.1, read as the reverse complement.
GAATCTTACGCAGTGGTTAGAATTTGAATTATATACAGTGACACTCGTTTAATGCCAAATTTTTTTCTGTCACAAACCTCTCTGTAATACCAATTTTAAAATTTCCGGTGGATGTCCATGCACTTAAATGTAAGAATAGGATGCCTTCTGTCACTTCGCTTAATTTCATATTTGATCTTGAGTCACATTCCAACCCCATTCAAAGAAGTTTACTTCTTTTAATGGCAACTTTGCTGCCATTGTTTGAAATTCACCTCTATACTTTTTAATTTCTCGAAATTGTATATCATTCACTTTACACTTTAAGACAACGAAGATAGAAAAAAGAACAGAACTAACGATTCAGCAAAAGTTGCAGATCTAAGCAAACTTAGACAACAAAGTGAGTAGGAAAGTTATTTCTGACAACTATCACATTGACAAAAGTACAGTAAGTAAAATTCTGAAAAAGAAGGATCAGATTGAACATGCTGCAAGTATAAACATAGTTTAGTGAACATGAACATATTCTTAGTATGTTACAAGTTCAGAAAAGTCTTGAGAAAGTTAAGATGTGGATTATTTGTAATACTACAAACGAACGAGCTTCTAAAGATGCTAACTATGCTTAGAAAATTTGGTCAAAGTCATCGCCGAAGAAACATTTTTATGTTGTATGCAGAAAAAAATTACTGACTATTTTCTTCAGGTTAGACGTATGAAATTTTGAACACTCAATCATAGTAAAATTAACACGTAAGCTAAGATTCACAACTCCGTTTTTCTCACCAAACACCGAGTTAAACACCAATCTTAATAAAGTTGCCTATATCGCTTTATAACACCAAAAATTTAGCCTCTCTTGGCCGTGACATTAAACGGATTCCCCTGTAATAGATGATCAAGAAGTCTCCATTATTGTTCGTTTCTGTTTTAATTGTGACACTATTAACTTTACACTATTTACACTATTAACTTTACACTATTTACACTATTAACTTTACACTATTTACACTATTAACTTTACACTATTAACTACTAACACTTAGGAATTACTCGTGATATACTCTAACCTGGCCACAGGAGAGTTAACCGCATTCTAGGCTTGACTGGCGATTTATACATACAATGTAGAATGTACAATGGCAGTAAGCTTACCTGTTATTTCTATGTTTGAGCCATCTAATGAGAAGAATCTGCACGATGATGNTTGTACAATGGCAGTAAGCTTACCTGTTATTTCTATGTTTGAGCCATCTAATGAGAAGAATCTGCACGATGATGCCCGCAAATGAGATAAATAAAACTTGCACGTATAGCAATGTACCAAATGCCGTGCAAAATGCAGCAAAAATGTAAACTTTGAAAGGAAACGTTCCAAGTATATGAAGAAAGTGTCGAACAATAGCCCAATCTTGATATGCCATAATGACGTAGGTAAAATATTGAAACAGTATTACTACGGGAAAACTCACTATCACGAGTTGGATTAACGTCTCGATCCTATCCCTCACCGGAACGCTTACCATGAATATTTTGCCTAAAAGTAAAAGATACCTTGATGTTAGATTTGAAAAAGTAGTTAATGATTGAGATTTGTCGATGCTTATGTTACTTTTGAGTTAAAGAAGCTTCATGAAATTAAATTACAGTGCCCTACTTTGCCCAGTATTGTAGTTACTTTTGCAGGGTCCCCCGTCCTATTATGCACACTTTTCCACAGGGTATAACTTTTTAGCGCGACGGCCTAATTTTCTGATATTTTAGAGTTTTGATCAGCAGTTAATTGTTTCAAGTTTCAAGTTATTGTTGGCCCAGTTTTCTGTAACATTCATAAGAAATTTGACATTTTTGTACAGAACCTTATCTGTAGCTTTTCCAGAGAGAATTTTTTAATTTTGAACATCATAACCAGAATGTGTGGNTTTGTACAGAACCTTATCTGTAGCTTTTCCAGAGAGAATTTTTTAATTTTGAACATCATAACCAGAATGTGTGGGTTATGTCAGACCGTGAGGTTTGGCCATTGTCCGACCGTCAGCTGCATCAGAAATTGTCAAAATAAAAAATTGTTTGGACTTTAATATTAAATCAACGTTCAAGCAAAAAAGTACTCACAAAAGCCGTTATTCGTATNTTTGTACAGAACCTTATCTGTAGCTTTTCCAGAGAGAATTTTTTAATTTTGAACATCATAACCAGAATGTGTGGTTTATGTCAGACCGTGAGGTTTGGCCATTGTCCGACCGTCAGCTGCATCAGAAATTGTCAAAATAAAAAAATTGTTTGGACTTTAATATTAAATCAACGTTCAAGCAAAAAAGTACTCACAAAAGCCGTTATTCGTATAATACATAATTTGACGAATATAGAACCCATCAAATCATGCAGAAATTGCCGAACGTGTCAATGTGTCCATGACTTACCATAGTGAGCTGAAGCAAATTCTAAAACAAAATCAACCCGAAGTCATTGTTGGGCGTTTAACTGCCTCCTTACGTTCAAAATTGGTTCACAAATTGAGGTACGCTTTATGAAGGTCATCTATGGTGTCAAATGTCGGAATACGTAGTCAAACCTGATGAGTCACTTATGCTCGTTGATAATTGTAACGGAGTTAGCCAAAAATACTATCAAAATTTGGAAAAACCAGGTTCTGAGTTAGTCTTTCAAAAATCTCGAAAGCTTTTAAACAGATTTTTGGTCTTTGGGGCGTTATGTGGACTTGGAGTGTAGCCTTTGATCCGAGTGACACCCAAACATCAAGGTAATTTTGTAGTGGTACATCCTACATATTTTGAAGTTATTACTTGAAGCAAAAGTCGCAAAACCATTTACTGGATAGCTTTGCAAGGTGGTCATCCACCAAAATGCCGCCTTATCGCATGCATCACGAAAAACTACCCAACGAGCCGAAGATGATTTTAAATAACTTGGATGACCATCACACTTAAGTCTCTTCTCCCTGTCAAAAAGCTTGATACTAGTCGCTTGGTCTCAACTGGCGTAGGTTATTTAAAACAACAGTTGAGATTCGAATGAGCAATAATTTTAACTGAGTCTGGAAGCTTCTACCACAAGGGGGCAAAAATCTTGTAAATGGAGCCTTAGGATTGTAAGATATTCGCATGAAGATTATATTGATCAGAACAGAAAAATTTATAAACAAAGATTTCCATTTCTTCTTGCGAAAATAATGTGTTCATAACAGGACGATTGACCCTGTATATTAGCATAATTCATTTAACCATATGATTAACGATGGGTTCATATTTCTGATTTTGACCATTATTAAAAAAAATTCTTTCACACTTGAGAATCTTAAGGCTATTTTGTATTATTTTAGGTTCGCTTTATATATCAAAACAATAATAATCTAGAAANCGCATGAAGATTATATTGATCAGAACAGAAAAATTTATAAACAAAGATTTCCATTTCTTCTTGCGAAAATAATGTGTTCATAATAGGACGATTGACCCTGTATATTAGCATAATTCATTTAACCATATGATTAACGATGGGTTCATATTTCTGATTTTGACCATTATTTAAAAAAATTCTTTCACACTTGAGAACCTTAAGGCTATTTTGTATTATTTTAGGTTCGCTTTATATATCAAAACAATAATAATCTAGAACGACAATAAAGAAATTTCAAAACATATTATCGATTTGTAATGATTATTGTCAACTGTGACTCTGAAGAATTTTGGCAGATAAGTATCAATAGAAATCAAGAATTGAATAATTGAAGGGTGGAGACTTGAGCAGTAAATAATATTGATCCTACATGCTTTCAAACATTTGATTAAGGATTTTCTCCATTTCAACATTATTTTGGATAATTTTCCCACACACTTTAGTTTTAGGTAGTGTTTGCTTTGCTTCAATAATCTAAAATGACCCTGAACAACCCTAAAATTGATTGACAATTTTTTATGTCAAGTGTAACTTGGTATTTTCCAAATTCAATAAAGGACAAGCTGAAGGAACTTGAGTTCTCTCGTCGTCGTCCTCATGACCCTGTTCCTGTGTTGCTGTTTCTATCTTCTCAAGAAACCACAATACCAGGAAGAAGAAACCATCTCGTCCACATTTTCTCTATTAAAACTTAAAGCGAAGCATCCCTTCTAAGACTAATACTACTAATGCTACTACTATTATACTAACTACTAATATTATGTAATACAGCTATGTGAGTGTTGTCAGTAGACAACTTTAAGATCAAAAGAAGAATCCACTGAATAGACAGCTCTGCTGTGTTCATCAATTTTTAATTTTATTTAAATTTATTTTGAATTTATATTTTATAATATTAGTTAGTATAGTATGTCAACTAAATAACAAACATGGCTTCCATCCTATGTAATTATATCCACCTCATGGAGATGGGGTTTATGTTGTGTTTATGGTTATACGGGTACTCATATTCGATTGTATATGAATGTTGTATCTTTTTATTATGGTGGTTTTATTTAAAGATGGCTGTCAATACAAATATGGTCGTCGTACTAACTATGATCGTAAGAAGTTAATTATGTACATTAAAAACTTGTTAATTGTTAAAAAAATTGTTTAAAAAGGTTTTATGGGGTATTTTTGAGTGAGTTTTTTTTGGGAAAGAGTGTAAGAGGTAATCATATAACTATCGTATTGAGTTTTTTATTTGAGATTGAGAATATGAAGTGTGTTCTTTTTTCGGAGGGTGAGGGTTCCTCTAGCATGTGTAAGGTCTCTTGCTACAGGTAATTAAGGATTCCTTTTTGCTCTTTTCAATATTTCATATCACATGTGGGGGCTGAAATTTTTACTATAGAATTTGAGTTGTTTTATTATCATTGCCTTTAATTTGTTCGTCCGAGATTGGGGCAACTATACAAAGAAATTATACTGACAATACTTTGAAGCTAAGAAGAAATATTACAAGCGTGTTTCTAATCCTGCTTGTTGAATTTCCAGTGCCCTCTTGAGCACAATAAATGAACTTTATCAACTTGCTGATTTGAATTATGGGTTTATTGGATAGAACTTATTAGGCACATCCCCCGAGATAAGTTTACAAAGATTTGTTAAAATAGGATTATTTTGATTTAACATGTAGAAATTAATTGAAGTATTTAACCTATTTAGTCTTAAATTTAGTTTGAAGAGATTCCTTAAGAAAGTAGGATATGTTTTTGCATAAGTGAAGATTATGAGGGTAAAATTTTAGATCAAAACTATTATAATCAAAAATTTAAAAAAACTTATTTCTAATGGGTTGCAGTGCATTACAGTAAAAGAATTGTTGAAGAGAATCAGAGTGACAGCATAAAGAGTATAATTTTTCTTCAAAAGACCCTAAGTTGTACCAGAAACCTTGATTGAATATGGTTGGAAAGTTAAGTCGCATGTGTGTTAGAGGTGTTTTCGCTGATGCCATATAGTCATTTCGATGGTTGAGTTTGATGTTGTTTTTTTTCCCAGAAGATAAATCTAGCTTCACGTGTTTCGATGCAGAGATGTTCCTTCATTTTGGGACGACCATCAATTGTATGAGTTTCACAGCCAATTTTCAAGGTGATATCACGATCAGATAAGTTGATAAACTTCACCTTTATCGGTCTCATCTTACCTGGAGTTGGCTTACCAATACGAAAAGCATCAGCCAGTTTTATTTGGAACTTGGTTAAGTTTTGAATCCATCTTTCCATATTGGACAGAAGGAATTCCTGGTTTGGTTTGGGTCCATCAAAACCTATGAAGATGAGGAAAATCCTATTCAATTCGTTTTTTAGTTTTGATAGATCACGGGTTACAGCTTCTTTAAATGTTTGTAGTCTTCAGTGTGGTGTTGTAGTTGAACTTTTGTGGTTTGAACAGATTCTTGCATAAGGTCCAGTCTTGAGTATATCAGCTTGGATTCTGTCCGTGCTACGATCAATGTGATCCATTATGGCACGTGAAGACTGGTCACTGGATGGTTCATCTGTTCTGGGTCTTTGCGATGGAGGTTTAGCTTCATGGTAATTACGCTGGTCTGCAGAAACGTAGACTTTTTCACAAAACCTGCATTTGTATCTCCTAGACTGCGCATGTACCGTTCGTTTGTGTTTACTTAGAGCTCTTTTTGAGCTACAGGATTTCCCACATGTTTCACACAGTACAGAATGACGGTCAATTTCACTGTACTTTTGAAACTTATTATGCTGTTCCTGGACATGGCTCTGTACATCTTCCAAGCTGTCAAAAGTTTCTTTACAATTGAAAATGACACAGGTGAAGGGTGTTGAGAATAATTTGTGAAGTTTGTGATGAAGTATCAAATTTTCATAAAGGAAGAAAATTTTGGTGCAAGTAGAGCAAATGAATTTCTTTGCATCTGGATGTTTAAAATGAATATGAAATTCTAATTTGTACTTTTGGAATTTACTATAGGAATCTCCACAGTACTTGCAGAGCAAATGACAACCCTCGTCTTCGATTTGTCGATGATTCAGCAGTCAGTAGTCCTGTATAGATTTCTCAGATATCACAGAAAAATGGCTTGCTTTGTCCTTGATGAATTTTCCTTGTATGAAATTCAACACCTTGCTCTGAACTCCCAGTATAACGACACCTATCAAATTTACACCTGTACTTGAACTTTCTTGCATCCTCTGCTGCATTAATCTCAGCATGAAGTTTCTGCGCATGGCTTTTCAGTGCTGTTCGCTTCTTGAAGGATTTTTTACACTTTGGGAAATGACAAAGAAATGATTTCTCTACACAGTCATGACGTCATAATTGATGTATATCCAACTTTTCAGCAGTACTGTAAGCAACAGGGCAATAAGCACACTTAAATTTATGTTTTCTTCGACTTTCAAGTCTTCATTTGTGCTGGACTCCGTGGAATACGACTGGTTAAATTTTTTTCATGACGACGTCGTAGTACGGAGGTAAATTTTTTTTATCTCATCCGTCGATGCGACATGAAAAAGGACGCTCTTTAGTGTGTATTCGGATATGAACTATGTAATGGTGGATATTTCGAAGTTTTTGAGAACAAGCTTCACATTGGTGACATATAATTATCGTGCTTGATTGAAACGTGATTCCTCTGTGAATAAAGAAACAATGTATTAAAATGACATTTTGTTTTGGGGTGGATACAAATAGAAAATATAACTCACACAGCAGCTTTACGTTTACGAGATACCTTTTCTCTTTTTGTAGTTATTGATTTTACTTTAATGCTATCTTTGATAGTATAAGATTTTCCGCTCATCGTGTACATTTTCATCTGAACAATATGGCTTCCCAGACATGATTGCCGACGCTGGATCTGAAACTTTCTGAGAGGAAGTAATCCATACAGAAAAATAAGTAGTTCTTCTTTTCTCAAATATTGAAGTACTTGGCATATAAAAGAATCTATTAATTGATAACGTTTATGTTCAGTTTCTCTGCCGTCGGTCACATCACTTTTTTCACATCACATTTCACGCCTCCACAGAAGGGCTAAAAGCGTTGAAAAAATTTTTTGAATCTAAAAATTCAAACGTATCAATGTATGCATAGTAATAGTGTAAGTAAAAGTCCTCAAAAACACCTCTATCCCATGCACAAGATCCTTGTAACAGCTTGTTCTTCTCATGTTCCTTTCCACATTCATGACCGTCGGTCAGGATCTCTACATTTGTAGAAATTTTCTCTCGATCCATCAAACGTGTCTATTTGCTGAAATTTCAAAACTCCTGACACAGATTCACATTTTAAATTTATTTTTCGTGGATTGAAACTCAATGACTTGGATTCACAAATTGGCTCAACATTTTTAATTTCACAAGAAGTGAAATTTACTACTTCCTCTAGTAAATTGTATAATGAATCATCTCCATAACTACCTAAAAGTACACAACCGTCCAAGACAATTATATCGTTGTCAGACGACACTGTATAACCGGATAGTTGAGAACAATTTCGTCACAAATTAAAAAACTTGATGTCATCACAGGATCTCCAACCGGATAAACATTTTCGGCGTTGTAGGAGTCGAAGACATCGTTAGGATTACTGCATCCTTCAGATTCACTTTCACAATTTTCAGCAAGCTCGTCTGAGATATATGGGGCAACTGAAATTTTTTCAGTTTCGACCGTGTAGACCATTTTTTCGTTTTAAGACAAACATAATGACAAAACCAGTGCAGTGAGCTCTTTTCTTTTAAATTCGTTATCTTTCATTTTCTTACATCATACAAATTAAAAAGTCCTTCAATTTTTTAAATTTACTTATGTCGAAGAGGGCTACTTAGAACCCCTTAAATAATCTTCTATTACCAAATACGTAGAAAAGTGTCTCGGATACGGAAAACCTTTTTACATTTACACAACCCAGAATTGACCAAAGCGATTCGATACATTGACTGTCATTTTTTTAAATCAAGTAGTTTGAATTCTTATCATATTATAAACAAATTCATCTTCGACGACCCTTTTAAAGTCATCATGTTTTATTTCCTTAGTAGTGTACGTCTTTCATATTCCTCCTGCTTTTATAATATCCTTATTTTCATCGACTTTGATGCTATACTGGTTATTCCCAGTAGAATAAAATTGTAAAATACAATCGGCTTGGAGCCCAAGTATACACCGGTTAGACATGTCCACACATGTGGTAAAGGGCATCTCCACACTCAAGGTTACTACTGTAGAAGAATCGAGAAAGCGTCTTTAAACCTGAAATATACTCTGAAGAGGAGAATGAAATATCTGTCGCGATCGAACCCTTGTGTTTACAAGTGGCTAAACCAAGGAAATTGAGATTTCAATCCATCGTAGACCATTCGTTTTAGATTTTTTTTGGCATTGGAAAGTTCTACTGGCCCAATAAGTCTGAGGTTAGAATCAACAACAGACCTTGTCTACAATTGGAAAAAAGAACATTTTTCATCAAGAATTTCAAAATCTTCAAAGTTTTTTTTTGCCAAAGAATTCCTCGCTTCGACCGTATCATAAACAAATTTCGAGGCTGGATAAGATGATGGGTCGCATAACAACTTTCCTATGAGATTAATATTCAAATATTTTCTAATTTGCCTATACAATTCAGTTGTTGCTTCATTCCTGGCTCTTGCATTGTAAGAAGCAAAAGAGTTGAAAATTTTAGCCTCCTTAAAATTTATGGCTCTATTACACTTTACTAACTTAATAGTAAAGTGTCATATGATATGATATCATAACATCTAATACACAAGAGCTATAACCATCGATTAGTATGATGCGAGTTTAAATAAACACGACACAAGCACCATCTTCAAGAGAAGATTTAAAAAAAATACACAACCAATTCTATCAAGGAGGTTTTACCATTGCTTTTCAAGCATGTGTTCCTAATTGCCATAAAAGTAACTGACATCATGACATATATATGGCAACCATATTTATATGACGGCTATATTTAATCAACATGTATAACTTCATACTTTTATTGACAGCCATTTTTAAATACAGCCGCCATAACAAAATGATACAACATCCATACACAATCGATTATGAGCACTCGTATAACCATAAACGCCATAATTGCATAGGATGGCAGCCACGTTTGTTTTTTAGTGGACTTAACATACTAACTAATATTCTTTAAATATTATTTATAGGTCAACGATGACATACACTTCACAAGACCAATGAGAACCTCCAACCTCTCTTTCAAAGGGCTCAGAAGGACCCAAGGGTTCTACCATTTAAAACAAAGCATCTATAGACACCCTCTCTTAATTAACATATAAAACGATCACGTGATGTTGCCCTTGATAACTTAGCGGAGTTAGGGCAAACGTCTCAGTACCTCTTTCTTTCTTTACTCCATCTAAAGCGGCGAGTTGTGTAGAATATACACTCGCGAAAATATCCACAAAAACTGCATTCGACCCATTTCTGCATTCGACCCATTTCTTCATTCAACTGAGAAGTTACTCAAGTGAATAATCTTTTACCGGCTGAAATATCTTCCATTATGCAATATTTCTCTGTCAATTTAACTTTCTATGAAAAATATGAGTCGAGTGAAAATTTTGACCATTAAGCAAATCTATTCCTACCAACTTGGCGATGTAATAGCTATTTGTGAGGGTCTCTTAGGCTATTGACACATCTATTTATAAAGCAACATGGGAAGACACAATCTAAAATGCCTTTTAAATGTCGCCAAATGTAATTAATAAAATTAATCAAAACATTGCAACGTTTAGATACCGATAGAATACAGCCTTTAATTAGTTGATTTTTAAATGTGTTAAAGATCACATACGATTTGCTGTTCCTACAAGTGTTCACCTGCGCGCACACTTATAAATATGGAAACAAAAATAATGTGAGGGTAAGTAAATATTGAATTTTGGAACCGAAATAACGCTTANACACTTATAAATATGGAAACAAAAATAATGTGAGGGTAAGTAAATATTGAATTTTGGAACCGAAATAACGCTTATGAGTTAGAGGTAATTTTGCATCGGAAGGCATAGTATTAATTCTTAAAATCCGGCGCGTTGGTATTTGGATGTAACAGAATTTCAAGGACAAATTGCCGTGTCCCTGCTGTGTAGTAACAGTTGANACACTTATAAATATGGAAACAAAAATAATGTGAGGGTAAGTAAATATTGAATTTTGGAACCGAAATAACGCTTAAGAGTTAGAGGTAATTTTGCATCGGAAGGCATAGTATTAATTCTTAAAATCCGGCGCGTTGGTATTTGGATGTAACAGAATTTCAAGGACAAATTGCCGTGTCCCTGCTGTGTAGTAACAGTTGACCATTTGTGACTTAAGTTTAGTATCGCATCTTCTTTCAATATATTCCCGAATTGGTTTCTCAGGTGGTAAGAAGGAAGCCTGCCCGTATTCCTCCCCTGCCTTGCTTTTTTCGCATTCCTAGCTGCAACACGCTCGGTTTCGCCATCACCAATTTCGACGTTGCCCGCCTTCGTCCGATTCCTCTCCAACAAATTATGCATGCTTTCACGCGTGTCACTCTCACTGAGAAAAAGCCCTGTTTTTGATCATATAGTGTAGTTTTGAGTGAAATTTTTTGCTGGTTTTCAAGTTACACTTTGAAAGTGAAGAATCAACGGATTTCGGATTTGTTGGTGTCGAAAGTTAGTGGCATTTGTTAGTCACCGGTTTTGGTTGAAGTCCGTGACTTCAGAGCTATGTATTCCGTCTCCAGCAGAAACATTTCCGGGTGTCACAGGAGTCATTGATTCGGACTCGGAAAGATTTAGTAGTAATTGCGGAGGCAAAAAACGTATTTTTTTTCTCAATAATGTCTTTAGATTATTCCAAATATGTTTTCTAAATAATAGAGTGGTTAAAGCGAAACCAATGACATAAAGCAATGCCAATATTTTACTACTTTCCAAGAGTATAAGTTAAGAATAATCGATATATCATAAGTAGTATGATGTGAGCTTTGTTTATAAGATCGTACTTATAAGACCAAACGGTTAGTTTAAATTTGACTTAGTTTAGACATTCCTAAAGAAATACTTTTCCAAAAATAAATTACATTCGACCCTTAGCTAATGCATTGCAGAAAAACTGTTGTTTCCTAACACCCGATTTATACTTAACGTACTTCGTGCGTTGTGAACAAAATTTTCAGTATTATTTGTTAATTTTGTTTCAAATACTATAATTTCTCATGACAACATTTTAAAAACTGGTGTCAAATTAACGAATAGTGTTGCACTGCATAGAGACCGGACGGAGTACAAAAAGCAATTATCGGGCGTTAACAAAATTGATAAATGCATTTTGGCTGGCAATGTCGGAGGTTGCTGAACTCTTTACAATTGTTTCTTGTACCATTCAATACAAATTTCTATATCCCACATCCCACATCTGCAATATGTTATATTTGCTCATGTACGCCTGAGTCCTGGGCATTAGTGTCGACCGGCGAGTACACAACACTCTCACCAAAACAATTAGCGACAAGGCCTGTCCATGTAGCATAGGGCAACCTCCCCGCATCCCTGCTCGGTGCTCGCAAATGGGCTTGCTTAAAAATTTATTTATTTTAAATTGGATTTTTGATAAAATAATCTACCATCCTAACGAATAATAATAACACGACAAACTTTTAGAAGGTTTGAGTTTATCAAATCCTTTCATATTTTATTTAATGTTCCTCCTATTGCATTAGTTATAGAGGAAATTTAAATTCCAAGCCAAGAGAAGCGAAAATTTTCCTTTCAGGTCCACCTAAAGCGATGTTACTCAACTTGCGTCCAGAATTACAGCACATAAGCTTACCGGACCTTAAAATAATTTATACACCATTAAATTGTTAGTGGAAAGTGAATTTAGTCAAGTAATTGAAGACATCTTCGGAATAATAATATATCAGGATTTGGCAAACTTTTTGCTTAATTTTTTGCTTGTTAATAAGGTTGTTTCTAAATAACTAAAAACTATTTTTTGAAATTTCAAATAAAAAATGACGTCATTAGGTTAAAAAACTTTTTTCCTCATATTAAATTCATTGCTCGGAATAAATTTGGAGATACCATGGCAACCATTTGAGAAGGTATTTCGGTAAATAGGATAGTTTGAATTTCTAAAAAAAAAGCTACGAATCCTGATATATTGGCCCAATTCCGGTAATTGTATAGAGCGCTCATAGTACTTTGAGATTATAGAAAATTTACGGGAACGAAAATGATAGAAAAGTTGTGATAGAATTAACAGCTGTCTATTCCTAACCGAAATATGCAAGGAACATTATCAAGGGGACAACTAGCCTGTGTTCATAAAGTCACTACACAGTTGAGAAAATGTGTTCCCATCCCCACAACTCCTCTCAAACAGAATTTGTTTCTCTTGAGTTCGAGTGGAGAGATTTGCAATGAAGGACTACGACATTTATACATGCCTCTGAGTAGATTAGAACTACCGACCGTCTTTTATTATGTAGACGAGCTCTTCTACGCAACTGCGAAAAATTTAGCAAAACTGCGAATTTGACTAAAGTTGTGTATACTCGAACAGTCTGGCTCAGTCTGGAAAAATCCCGTCCAGATCGGGATATCTCCGTAGTCGGAAAAAATCAGAGATAATAACTACGGCATATTTATGACATCAATCAATTTTTAATATTATCCAATATTTTTGGTATTATTATTTTATTCAAATGATAAATTTTAACATGTTAAATGCTTCACAAATAAACATTTTAATGTTATTAGCAGGTAGCACGCAGTGGGTATAAGTACTTATTAGCAGAATTTTCATTTCCCCCGTTGTTGCCCGGAATGGTTGAAATTCCACATATCTTTAATTCTTAGGAGTTAATTAGAAGTAATTATTACATGAATATGTCCTGTGTCCTAATATTTGAGGAGTAGTCAACAACGTCGCCAATTAATTCAAATTGTGTAGAAAAATCTTGCAAATGTTTTTGGNGAGTAGTCAACAACGTCGCCAATTAATTCAATTTGTGTAGAAAAATCTTGCAAATATTTTTGCATATCTCAAATCCGAACTTTTCACTAACCTTAATTTCTTAATGTTCTATCCCGCATTGAGAATTGGAAATGAAATTTTTGGCTCGGTCAAAGTTTTATAAGCGTCATGTTATTCCATTCAAGGAAACAGATCAAAGGAAGAATATTTGAAATATACAAGAAAAATCAAAAATTGGAATTTTCATATTAATATGTACCATCTCTAGGAAATATCCAGGCTGGGCCAGGAAAAATCTTCTCCAACCTATTTTTATACTTTTTTTTTACTTTTTTTACTTTTCCGGCATTTTTCATGTTCTCATGTTTTCCGGCATCCGGCCAGCATTTTTCAGGACTTGAGCCAGAACTTTTCTGGACTGAGCCAGGCTGCAAGAGATAAATGATGTGAACGTGCAATCTACAATCAAAGGTCGGCAAACAACGAAATTGGGTTCAGTTCAGCTCATGCGACTCATCCGATTTATTCCAAATATGTGCAATATATAATATAAAGTAACAAAAATTGCTATATTCGTTATAACTTCTACGAACAAATTTTAACTGGAATGAAAAACAAATTTGCGGGCAAAATATTTTGAAATTTTAAACAATGAAATTGGTATGAGTATACATTTTGAGGAAATTTAGTATTAAAAACTCAGTCTCTCAACATTAACAAACTATATCGACGACTTATTAGATCCAACCTAAACGAAAAGGACTGACCACACGAAAAGTAAAAATAATTATCTGAAGATCCATGTGCCTAACAAAAATAAATAACTAATTGAAAGTAAGTAAATTAATTTTTGACACAACTACCTAGAAACAGTCACGCTACTGTGCCTATTACTTCCAAAAATTATTCATCACCGCTCTTTGTAAAATGTTGGTATAACTTTAACGGTTGGCATACTATCGTAATAGTAAGGTACATTTTAAAATTTAGTGTTTAAAATATGGAATAATTGATTTAATATATATTTTTGCCATACCAAGATTTTTTTTATTCATCCAAAATTGTAGTTTGGAATAATTGAGAAGTTTGGTTTTGGCGCTGATGTATTTAGTATTTTTGTTTAAGATTGAATCTCACGATTCGTTACTATATTGTATTAATTCTACATGTTTTATTGAATTAAATTTCTTCTAAATGTTTGGTCATACAAAATTGCTTTCGTATTCGACTTTCACATTCTTATTCATTTTATATTTGTCTACAATATTTATACCGAATATTTCAATTTTTTAGTTACAATTAGATTTTGCACATTTTTGGAATAAATTGGATGAGTCACCTGAGCTGAGCGCAAGCCAGTGGAATACAGCTTTTTGCCGACATTTGGTTCAAGACACTGCAAGTACTTGTCGCGTTGCTCCGCCTTTACAAGGCTTTAAATTTCAAAGTCGTAGTTTTGCTCATTTTTTCCCAGTTGCGCAGAAGAGCTCTTCTACAAAATAAAAGACGGTCGGTAGCGGGAGCCTCATAAATTTTTCAACCAATCAGAGACCTCCAAAATGAGTCACGTTTCATAGTTGTATTAATCTCATAGTATGAAGCGTTCTATACATTTGAGGGAGTTGGGCCATTGTTATTACGAGTTAGTCTTCCATTAGTTGATTTATTTTATAAAGATAGCAAACATTAAGTCAATTCTAATTTCAACGGAGTGTCGAAAATTTACAAAAAAGATTGAAAATTTTACAAATTTTTTGAATTGTAATTTCTTTTAGTGGAAATGCAGAGCAACGCTCATGAGCAGTGGCAAGAAGTTATAAATTTCATTCAACAAGGTTATTGCGACGAAACATCATAGCAATAACTATGGAATAGGAAAACGACATTCAATGTCAAAATTACAAGATATTTAAATTTTAAGTATAGAAAAAATATACCCTATGGAAACTTGCTCTGACCTCTAGCTTGATTGAGGAAAAGATTAAGAAATTGTGCTGCGAAAGCAAACACTAAATATGAAAATTAAAAACTTCAAGGTATAATTTTTTGTTTTGTAAGTACGACATATTGTGTATATTCGACGGGAATTCGGATAGCTGATACTTTAGTGTTCATGGTATAAAAAAGCTATTATAAGAAGGGGTTTGTGTATCTCCACCACCTTAGATTTGTCTTATAAGAGGCATCGCTGGTGGTATTGATTCGGGTGTTTGTGAGACGAAGATAAACCAGTACTTTTCTGTACTGGAAAATTTGCTTCCTCAATCAGAAGCCAATTTTTAGCTCTAACTTCTTATGAAACCAGGGGATTACAGCAGCCTCACTTGTCCAAGGTGGGAGTAAGAGTGTCCTTACATCTACCCAATTAGGCAATATAGAATACTTCAGACAGGTTTGTTACTAATGTTGAATAAGCGTAACCTGCTAAAAACAGAACGAATACATTGCTATGAATGCCTCAGTTACATATTGTTTTATCACTACTGATATCGCACTTGCCTACTCGACTAGGATCATAACTATTCCATTTACCAAATGATATGGTCAACAAATCGCTAATATGCGCTTTCTATTGTTGAAATAGTCTATAAAGGATGTAATATAATTTTTATAATGCTGAAATCAAATTTAACTTGAAAATTTGTACCGAAAACTTTACAATTCAGTTAACTCGAATACTTAAAAAATTTACAAATTAGACTAAACACCATCCTACAGAAAGAAATTTTATGTTTTTTATCTTTTTGCTTGACTTTCAAACATAACATTTATCGGCGTATATTTACGATGAAAATTCTCTTATTCAATATGTTCTTATTAATATTTCTAATCTACTTTCTGCTTCTTTACTCATCTCTATTGACCTTCAGGATGTACTAGTATAAATATAACTCCACGCGCCGTCTAACAGTTTCTATTTTGTATAGGTGTAATAAATAAAACTTACAATACCCTTCGTTAAACTCCATGCAATGGTTAAATGTCCGCTCTACCTCGTGCACACTTGTTAGATAGAAATGTTGAACGAGAACAGTTAATGCTAAACAGTGTATAAAAAAAACTATTAGGAATATTTGATCTGTCGGAACTTCACTAGTTGCGATGATTCCAGCATAGAATATAACTAACCCAAGTTGCACAACAATAGTGAGAATATTGATGACTTTCCAGAAATGGATACCGTAAATTGATTTGGTAGATATTGAAACTCGGTACGTATTACTATTAAAAATAAAAGGTGTTAGTCCAAACAACTCTGTTAGTGAAGACGCAATGTGCATTAACTCAAATGTTTTTTTAGATATCATAATTACTAAATAGCTTCTAGAAATTGTAAAGTAAACTAAAATATGAAATTTGATTTTTTTTTTAAACTCCGGTGGAGAATAAGTAAGAAAGGCAGAAATCTAATATTTAAATGTATTGACTTGACGCCATCAACAAAACTGAATTGAATGTTTCTCAATACCTATTAAATATTTAATTTTGAAACATGGTGACATGACTGAAATAATTCTGTAATGAGTTATAAATTACTAATTGGGACGTACACAAACCATGTTATTTGAATTCAATTTACCCCAGTGTCAGTAATAATAAATAAATTCCAATAATAGGCTATCACAGAACTGGTCAAATGAACACAAGGTAGAAATACAGTAGGACCACCCTGCATTACATTTGTAGGGAATCAAATAACTTTATTTCGACTTATTTCAGCTTTACAGTAAAGTGGGCGTCAAAACTATATCATAAAGCTCATTGGGGAATTTCTTACTTTTACCTCAACCTCACGATAATCGTATTTATTGTGGGCGTAATATCAGGAGCGCAAATATCAGTCCAAATCATTTAGGCAACTCGTACAATGTACACAAATCTAGATTTTTGTCATTCATGTTGTACTTTAATGGCTTAGCGTCACTACTAGAAGCAATGAGTGTCTTACCGTCACCTGCTATTTCCATGTAATGTAAATATACTTTCTTGTGGCTTTAAAAAAATAACTTTTTTGCTCGAAAGTTGAAAAGTTGACGCTATAGTTAGAGAAAGTGGTGACTACGTTTACATTCATTTCACTCTTCGATTCTCTTCTGTCCTAAGCCTATTCAATTGTCTGACTCAATGTGTATAAAAATTTTACATTAAGTTTGAATGACAACACAAGCCTGGAATCACACCTTGAAATGTCAGTTACTATGGGTTTATAAGTTTTTCTCTGCTATGCTGTTCATGTAGTGACATGCTCAATTCATGTCAACTCAAAATGGACATTTTAGACATCGAATTAAATTGGTTTACCAATTTGTAGGTCATGGTTGTAATTCTCGCCGAGTAGCCAACTTTCACCCGCATAGCCATTCTTAAATCGTCGACCATTGCCTGAATTCTGTCGCATGTAAGAATTTATTTAGCTGTGTATCCACATCTCCAGCAAACCCGTGTTACATAACTAGCCACGAAACAATTGGCCCCAATACAATTTCCCATAAAAACAATTAGCCCCAAAATAGTCAACCCCAAAAAAAATTAGCCGAGACCTATTAAATATTAATCTATGGTTTAAAATATACAGGGAAGGGCATAAGTAAGTACACATCGAGGAAGTCAGATGTGAGTTAGCAAGGAGTGAGATAGGGGGTTTTAACCCCCTAATTTGCTATACATGCCTTTTGCAGTTAACATTTTCTGCATGTATACTTATTTCTGCGGCACCTTGTGTATGCCTATCAATATGCAATTTATTGTTTTAAAGAATGGTCTTTCCAAATTTTACCTAAGTATACAAAATGATTGTGCATTCCCCGACCCCAGGTGTTACCCAATATCGACCTTACAATGTGCTAAGTTTCTCCCGAGCTTGTACATTACCATACTACAAACATTACCCGACTTCGACCTTACAATATACCAGGCATTACTCTACCCGGTCATTTGCCCAACCCGGTACATGACCCGACCACGACATTACCCTACCCCCGGTAAATTGGTGGCTATATTTTACATTCACTTGACCCTTCCCTAATCATATTTTTCAATTTTTCCGAAGCAATGTGCCGGTTGACGCTACTGGTATAGCAATCAACAACAATCATGCCTTATCAACATATCCCGACGTGAAGATCATGAACCATGAAGAACCCTAAAAGGAAGTCGATTTTAAGTTGAGAGTTCTCATTCTGCCTAGTGTGCAAAATACAAAGCCTTCCTCGGTAATACCTTTCTGAATAGTTGATTTAGAATGGAAGTTGGACGAGCCACTAGATTGGAAAATTATGCCAATAGACATACATTATTGCGTTTGGATTAAACTATAATCACATAAATATTACTGTAGCGCAAAAAGATTACGGATCTGTTTTGTACCTCCGTCCATCAGCGCATCAACTCAGAAACGCTTTACTGATTAGAAATTTTACAAGCAGATAGCCCATTCACAAGGAACAGATAAGTTAGAAGATGAGCATATCCCTGAACTCTGAAAAAGTTTCTTCTTCGTTTTCGCTAGACTCAAATTTTGCTTTATGGTAATTTACATGTTACGTAAGTGAAATACTCCGAGAACTAATGGATTCACAGGAATGCAGTTTTCCCTAATGGACAGCCCATGGCTCAAGATTGTTCACCTGTGCATCATACATTGTACGCTCGTATTATAAGTGCGCAACGGATATTCACATCAGCAGTGAACGTTTACAAGCTCATTGGACCCTTTTGTCCGCAATGCGCATTGTTATGTGCAGATTATACGAGCTCATAAGAAATTTTTATGTGAAATAAGTATTATGCATAGGCAGTGAACATTTACAGCATATTTAAGGATGTCAATCGAAATGCGCATTATCATGCTCATTATACGAACGAATTGTATATGTATATTGTACGTGCGCATATGAAGTTTGCATTGCGCTAAGTAATTTACGCGCACACTAAACATTTTCAGCTCACTGCAAACTCATTGCAGCTTTCCCAAATGCTTACCGCCCACCTTATGGCCACCGCCCTCGACCCTCCCTACTGCCCTTTGCCCTAGCTACTGCCCACCTCCCTCTTTACCCCCACCCCATATTTCTCTCGAGTTTTTCCCTAATTTCTTGTTTTTCCTAATTTATTTATTTATATTTACTATTCTCACAAGTGCGAAATTCATATTATTTACATGACGATGGCCATTCTGATATAAACTTGACTGATTGATTTTTACTAATTTATTCTATTCATAGTACATTCAAACTTTGTCAACCTCTCGGATGTATTATCTTCTGTAATTTCCATATTCTAAATTCTCGAATTCGAAGTAAGTTTTTATTCGCAAGGTTGATACAACCAACAATTCAGGAAGGTCTTCCTGAATTAAATAATGTAGACATTAAGTGTCGAAACTTCGGTATATTGTTAGTTTGAAAACATGATGCTCACGCCTAATTTTCCATTCATGGGTAAAAATTGGCACTTCTTTATTGAGTGAAGTTGAGACGAACAATTAATAAATAATTTTACACTAAAGTTGTATGCAATGCATCGTTTATAAGTGACTTATTTCATTCAGATTTTATTTCCCCCGACATATGGTTGTTTTATGGAAGGATATTATCGGCTAAAAGTTAAGAATAAAGGAACTAAGAGTTGGATGGATTTTACTACTGTCACTATTTAATCAAATAACACTATATAAATTACACGAAAAGATTTGAACTGCAAGTATTATCTAAGTGTAACAGTGCTCTAAGGAAGCGGGTGGGTGGTAACATTAATTAGTACCCAGCAATCCAACTAACATCAAGTTTTACTTGCCGGCTATTCTAATTGATTTATTGAGTACATCTGAAGCATGTGGCACAGTGAATGCAGAAAGTTAATTGTCACTTGTTTGAGATATCACCGGAACTTGATGTTTTAGTAAAGATTTATAATCAATCCTTAAAACGTAAGTATTAGGCGGATGATTACTTTGATGACAAAGTTTTTAAGCAGCGTCAGAAAACTGTTACGTGATATATAATACGAACTTCCGAGTTTCCATCGAAGTGGTCGACATGACAGCCGAAACTGTCGGTTGAGTACAGCATTGTGGGATACAGAGAACTTACCCGACTGTTCTCGTATTTTCCAGAAAAGTGCTATCAACATGTAAAGCACAACTAAAACCATGAGACCTAGCATAGCTAGAAATCCAACTGTGATTCTCTCCAGCGAATGTCCGTATTTAACAATGCCGAACGAAACTAATATCAATATAAATATACCAATGATTTGAGCACAAGGTGCAACTACTTCAGTAAGATCGATGAGTTCGATATGAAGGAGTTGTAAAGTTCGATAGAACATCTCAATTTGTGTTTTGTTTACTGTGACACCACCCAGCTTGGCACTGTATGTAAAAACAAGATCACTTTATTCTTATATACTGTTCAAGAATTATTGTTGAACAAGTTGTTGAGAATATTTTTCAGCTGACAATAATTATTTTTACTATATGAAACACGCCCAGTCAGAAACCAAAAGTTAAAAAAATTTCCTAATTTAAAGAACCAGCAAATGCGAACTTGAGGTTTATACCAATGGTTGCGATATGTTCACTCATATTGCTCCTTTTATGATCATTCGCATAATATTTGAAATGCTGTGATCAGACGCACATTAGTTTATTGTGGGATTCCCATGTCATTCTTTTGACATTTGGGCATAAGAAATTAATTTTATTTGTGTTTCAGGCTTTTAAACACGTTAACGTATGCATTCTTCACGACATCAATCAATTTCACCCATCAGTTAATTCCGACAAAATGACACAACTAAACTTGACGAAAAACAACTAAGCAGAATTGGCTCGAATTCCAAAACTAAAATTGCATCCCATAATTGAAGCACATTTTGGAACATCGCCCAATCTCTAGAATTAACAAAAATTAAATTCCTACTGCACCATGACGATAAAGTTAATCTTTGCGTACTAGCTTACAGTTCAGTTGATACAATTTTTGTTGAAATTTTGAATGCACATTTTCCAGTTAAGCAACTCATTCACACAATAATGTATAAAAAAGTCGGTTTCACTGTCGCTTCTAAAGTACTTCTATTCATTTGCTACACCGAACATATAAACGACATAAATGGTATATCATGAACAAAAATTATTTTTTCAATATCCGCTGGGAACTAACTGACCCAAATAATTTTTTGGAATAGTCTAATTCAGGCGGAGCTATTCGGACGTTTACATTTAAACATATGTTTAGAAAATGCCAAGAGGCATTTGTAACTGCACACTGAACGTTTACATGCGCAGTGAACTTTTGCATACGCACTATTTATGGCAGTTAATTTTTTTCATTTATGAACTGTCAATTTCAGTCAACATGGCGGTTGAGCATTGCAACAGATGACCACCTCTTTTTGACTCGAAATTCAATACAATTCGTTTAAGTTATGGTAATCGTGTTATACTTTAATCTCCTGTGTGGTGGTGACATGCTGCTGTGTTATAACTTATACTAATGAAATTAGTGACAATTTGTCTTCTGTTATGCGTCATTAGTGCACCTCCAGGAAGTACCAAACTTAACATTATCAGCGAGCTACACCGAATGTTTCATTTCCGATAATATTAAGTTTTGCTGAGCTGTGGACGTCGAAGCTCAATTTATGCAGACTCCTACCTTATAGCTATTGTTCGTAGGTTAATTCTAAATCTGTTTGTAATGTTTCTGCGAATATCAGTAACTGGAGGGTTTTTATTTATCTAATACATTTAACAAAATTTTGCTAAATATTTTTGCTAATTAAGTTACCGGATATGTTTTTGTAGCAAAATTTGATATCCAGCTCCGAATCAGTCAAAAATGAGTATTCGGTTAATAATCATGATTATTATTACATTCTGGTATAATCATAAGCAGTGATTAGTAATATGTAATCATAGTCTGTGTATATATGGTTACAATTCTTGATTACATTGAAAGTTTATTCTATACAAGGATTGAAATTCTGGTATTGAGTTTTTGGGATATTTTGTCATTGTTGGTTTCAAAAACTACTGGAATTGAAAATTCTAAAACAAAGTGCTAACGTTGCTGCTGTCCGCCGTTTGTACTTAAAGAGATGTAGTTCTGCAAACATTCCATTTTCCAGCGACTATCACCTAGGCTGTATTTCTCCTAATCTTGTTTCCAATTCCCCAGATAACTTGAAAATATTTACCATATAATATTTGTGGCAATTTTCAAATTCTTCAGCAATATTACTTGGTACACAGCACGAGATAATTTGAATCTCAGGTACAATGAATCTATAACTAAAAAATTTTCCATCTAAAGTCACATGGTACTCCACTAAAAATCAGAAGTCAATTGAAGTAAATACGGAGCAAAAAATTTTGTGTTATAAAAATATTTTAAATGATTTGTTACATAGCACAAGTTAGCATGGAAAGGAACTCCTATTCAGCGTCATTCGTCGCATTCTTTTCCGTTGTACATCTTAATAATAAATATATATTCATGTAATGAAATAATGAGGCAATTCCAGATTTCGGTTATAAGATAAAAAGTTGTTAAATTTTAAACATTTTTATTTTATAATAAAGTGACATCATTTTAGACGTCTGTGATTGGCCTGATTATTATTCCTCTCCAGTAAAATTTAATCAGGGGCCGCATCCAGTAGAAGGATTGAGACGGTCTTAAGCCCATTTTTGAACCAAAGCTAATTTCATAAGTGTGTGACATAGCCTGTCTTGAGGCCAAGTTGAGCCAAGCCCGCGTAGATACTGCTAGTTAGTGGATGATGCAATTCACAACTCAGTCTTGTAGACCGAATGAAGAGCAATGTGCTTAGCCTACTCGAGAAGGTGCTTCAAGTGGTCTCAGTGATATTTTGATTTCATGTTAAAAATTTTATTTGTAATTTCACAGCTGAAAAAATTGTCAGNGAATGAAGAGCAATGTGCTTAGCCTACTCGAGAAGGTGCTTCAAGTGGTCTCAGTGATATTTTGATTTCATGTTAGAAATTTATTTGTAATTTCACAGCTGAAAAAATTGTCAGTGCCTTAATAGTCAGTGCATGGCTTTGCCACTTTGGTTTTTGGAAGAACAAAGAAGTTTAGTTACGCGGAGAAGGAAAGTGTTAGATGAATTAGGTGATTACCAAGTTTGTAAAAAATTTTGCATTACCTTGGTGGGGAGCAATAAGTATATGTGATGTTTATGATTCACTAGAAGGGGACAGCGCAACCATGATACCACTAGAAAAGGACACTCACATTTCTAAGCTACCTAAGCTGTCGTAATTTTCAGTGGTCGCTAGGTTCTACATACTAACAACAACTTAGCTCGCTACATAGCATGTGTATGANCAAGTTTGTAAAAAATTTTGCATTACCTTGGTGGGGAGCAATAAGTATATGTGATGTTTATGATTCACTAGAAGGAGACAGCGCAACCATGATACCACTAGAAAAGGACACTCACATTTCTAAGCTACCTAAGCTGTCGTAATTTTCAGTGGTTGCTAGGTTCTACATACTAACAACAACTTAGCTCGCTACATAGCATGTGTATGAAAAAAAAATACATACACAGTCAGGTTTAGAAGAAAGTTCTGAAAAAAATTTTTAGCTAAAAAATTGAGCTTTCACCGTTATGTTCTCAATCGCTTTTTCTGTCATAATACATTCTCCATGTGTCAATAGATGGTATACATTCATACAAAGTTGCATACATACATACAAAGATGTATACATACATACATATATATATGTACATATATGCATACGTACAAAGATGCATACATACATGTATCCTGTCTTAATGCCTGTATAGACGGCTATCCGTTCATATATCCTGTCTTACTGCCTGGATGGACGGCTATCCATATCTATATCCTGTTTTACTGGCTGTATGGACGGCCATCCGTACATATATCCTGTCTTACTGCCTGTATGGACGGCCATCCAAATATATATCCTGTCTTACTGCCTGTATGGACGGCCATCCATACATATATCCTGTCTTAAGCCCGATGCAAACTTCGTCATTGCGTTGGCAGAGAAAAGTTTTAACGTTATCTTGCCGTTACTAGTAGCCAATGGTAGAATACAAACTTTCCAATCACCTCCGGATTAAAAAAATTCTCAACTCATTCTCTTGATAATTATCAAAATAAAGTTTAAACAACTAACTTTCACTCGTATCTTAGTTTTCGAAAAGTTGGAAAACTTTAACTTTTTAAAAATTACGAGCAAATAATGTAAAGGGAATGTTTACATCGATTGTTTGGAGAAATAATTTTCTCTGAACATCGATAAGAGAACGCCCAGGTAACGGAATAACAAAGTTTAAATCAAAATTTTCTTAACTGTAATAATAGTTAAAAGAATTGTTGTAATAACGGTAGAAGAAGAGAAAGTTTGCATCGGGCTTTACTACCTGTATGGATGGCCATCCATACATATATCCTGTTTTACTGCCTTGATAGACGGCTATCCGTACTTATTGCCTGCATGGATAACTGTCCAAACATAATGCATGATGCCATTTACAGCAATTGCATGGTTGGATAGCTATCCATACAGTCAGGATCTCCAAGTCATTAATTTTATTATAGGATGGGTATCCTATAAGGCAGGATGTGCAGAGACCTTCCATCGGCAGTAAGACGCAGAATATACATGCATTATACGCATATAAATTTTCGCTTGAATTTGTGTAGCTTAGAAAAATTTGAATCCGAATCAATTTTGAATTTCTATACTTTACGCGATAAGAAACCTACGTTGTGGCGGAAAGCGAATTTGGTGTAAAAACCTTTCCGCCACAACATAGATTTTTGAAAAAATGTCAAAGCTTGCTTTCACCATAACTAAAAAACTGTAGACACCCTGTATTTATTAGTTAATTAATTTATAAATCGTAAATAATTACGTAAATAATTTACAATCTAAAATGAAAATCATCTTCAAAGATGACATCGAAATTTTTTATTGAAACTACAAGAAGAAAAGGCAGAGACGACATTTTTTCGTCATTTTCGGTTGTGCTACATGAAAATTTTTTTTGCCTCAGTTGGTGCGTAATAAAACTATCTTTTAACGTCTAACCGTCTATATCATGAGTACTTTGTTGGCGAACAGAATTTCAGACTTCTGCTAGTTGTAACCACGAAACATTACTAGCCGAAATCATAGCACCCCATTTTCCGCTCTTTTGAAAGTGAGAGTAATAATATAGTGTAAACTCAAAAAAATAATGTTGACCTTCAGCGAAGTGAACATAATTTATTTATTTATTCGGAAATTAAAAAAAAAGTATTGGGTTTAAAAATTTGATTAGGATTTTTGAAAAAGTTGTTAATTTAGGAAATACTCGAACCCGGGGATTATCAAAATCTTGGGTTACAAACTAAAGTTGACCAATTGAGATGAAAATAATACAAATGCAAATACATTACGTTAGGAATTTTGAGGAAAATATTAATTTAAAAAATGCCGTATGTATGTATCCGAATTCGGATGTTTATAAAGTTTTTCCGGCTTAGACACTAAACTTAACCAATTTTGATGAAAATAATTATGATTGGGTACTAAANAGGATGGGTATCCTATAAGGCAGGATGTGCAGAGACCTTCCATCGGCAGTAAGACGCAGAATATACATGCATTACACGCATATAAATTTTCGCTTGAATTTGTGTAGCTTAGAAAAATTTGAATCCGAATCAATTTTGAATTTCTATACTTTACGCGATAAGAAACCTACGTTGTGGCGGAAAGCGAATTNTTTTGAATCCGAATCAATTTTGAATTTCTATACTTTACGCGATAAGAAACCTACGTTGTGGCGGAAAGCGAATTTGGTGTAAAAACCTTTCCGCCACAACATAGATTTTTGAAAAAATGTCAAAGCTTGCTTTCACCATAACTAAAAAACTGTAGACACCCTGTATTTATTAGTTAATTAATTTATAAATCGTAAATAATTACGTAAATAATTTACAATCTAAAATGAAAATCATCTTCAAAGATGACATCGAAATTTTTTATTGAAACTACAAGAAGAAAAGGCAGAGACGACATTTTTTCGTCATTTTCGGTTGTGCTACATGAAAATTTTTTTTGCCTCAGTTGGTGCGTAATAAAACTATCTTTTAACGTCTAACCGTCTATATCATGAGTACTTTGTTGGCGAACAGAATTTCAGACTTCTGCTAGTTGTAACCACGAAATATTACTAGCCGAAATCATAGCGCCCATTTTCCGCTCTTTTGAAAGTGAGAGTAATAATATAGTGTAAACTCAAAAAAATAATGTTGACCTTCAGCGAAGTGAAACATAATTTATTTATTTATTCGGAAATTAAAAAAAAAGTATTGGGTTTAAAAATTTGATTAGGATTTTTGAAAAAGTTGTTAATTTAGGAAATACTCGAACCCGGGGATTATCAAAATCTTGGGTTACAAACTAAAGTTGACCAATTGAGATGAAAATAATACAAATGCAAATACATTACGTTAGGAATTGTGAGGAAAATATTAATTTAAAAAATGCCGTATGTATGTATCCGAATTCGGATATTTATAAAGTTTTTCCGGCTTAGACACTAAACTTAACCAATTTTGATGAAAATAATTATGATTGGGTACTAAATTACGTCAGAAATTTTGGAAAATTATTCATTTTGGGAATACCCGAATCCGGAAATTATAAAATCCTCCAGGTTAGAAACTAAAGTTAATCAATTTGGATGGAAGTAATTATGATTGGGTACCTAATTACAACAAGAATTTTCAAAATTGCCTCAATTAAAAAATACTAAAGTACGGGATTATCAAAATTGAGTGAAGAATATGTAGTCAAATCCGAAAAATAATTTGGCTATAGAATTTTTTTTTAAACTGAAGTTTATCCAAAGTGAGATGTAGATATCGTGAAATACCTCTTGTGGTTATCCTNCCAAGTGAGATGTAGATATCGTGAAATACCTCTTGTGGTTATCCTCACATCTAGTCATCTTTTGTAATTAATTCGATAGAAAGAAGACAACAGTATCACTGATGGCGTAATTAACTTAGAGGTCCAACCTTGGTGGAAGACCTGTTAAATATTTCGGAATTACCAACAAGTTTCGCCGTAGTGTCCGTTTTGTAATTTACATTTACAATGTGTCGCAATAATTNTTGAGTGAAGAATATGTAGTCAAATCCGAAAAATAATTTGGCTATAGAATTTTTTTTTAAACTGAAGTTTATCCAAAGTGAGATGTAGATATCGTGAAATACCTCTTGTGGTTATCCTCACATCTAGTCATCTTTTGTAATTAATTCCATAGAAAGAAGACAACAGTATCACTGATGGCGTAATTAACTTAGAGGTCCAACCTTGGTGGAAGACCTGTTAAACATTTCGGAATTACCAACAAGTTTCGCCGTAGTGTCCGTTTTGTAATTTACATTTACAATGTGTCGCAATAATTNTATTTCGGAATTACCAACAAGTTTCGCCGTAGTGTCCGTTTTGTAATTTACATTTACAATGTGTCGCAATAATTGTTAACTATTGTCTTTGAACTCTTATGCTTAGGTGTACCATGTAAGGTTAGATAACCGTCGGTTAAAATGCCAACTTCAGACTTAATTATTTCGATGACCGCTCGATCTAGCGGTTTAGTAGTGATTACATAGCTGGTCCACCAACTGATTTATCTCTACTACTTGATAAATTAACATCAGATATGAATAGAATACTTGATTGGATAAAAATTAACATCAGATATGAATAGAATACTTGATTGGATGAAAATTAACAGGATGGAACTCAACATATCCAAAACAAAACTTATTTTAATAACTACTCCAAAAATTCTTCCATCCATTGGCAATGTCTCTATATAGTAGTTAATGAAATTCAAATTAATAGTGTCCCAACGGTGAAGTGTCTTGGCTTTACCTTTGACCCTACACTATCTTGGACCGACCATGTCTCATCCATAACAAAAAAATGCAACAGTATTTTCTGGTCGCTCTATCCTATGCAGAAANCTTGGACCGACCATGTCTCATCCATAACAAAAAAATGCAACAGTATTTTCTGGTCGCTCTATCCTATGCAGAAAATTTTATCTACAAACCACCGAAAATTATTAATAAATAACTTTGTATTTCCTATAATCCGATATGTGATAGTTATCTCGCGCAGATGTAAGAAATCCTTAGTTAAGAATATTGATTTTATTATTAGAAAAAGTGCTAGATATGTATTAAATTTAAGTAAATGGGATAAAGTGAAAGAATTACTGACAACCGAACTGAAATGGCTCTTTTGCAAAAATATTATGGATTACTTCTTCATATGTGAAAAGTCAAGAATGCAACATCTCAAGTCTAAATCTTTAGAAGAACTAGTACAACAACTAACAATCACCAATAATGAAACACGGCACTTGCGAAATAGAACTTATATGCCCTTNAGAATGCAACATCTCAAGTCTAAATCTTTAGAAGAACTAGTACAACAACTAACAATCACCAATAATGAAACACGGCACTTGCGAAATAGAACTTATATGCCCTTATCTGGACATCTTCAGCCTAACTCGCTAATANATTACTGACAACCGAACTGAAATGGCTCTTTTGCAAAAATATTATGGATTACTTCTTCATATGTGAAAAGTCAACAATGCAACATCTCAAGTCTAAATGTTTAGAAGAACTAGTACAACAACTAACAATCACCACTAATGAAACACGGCACTTGCGAAATAGAACTTATATGCCCTTATCTGGACATCTTCAGCCTAACTCGCTAATANCTAATGAAACACGGCACTTGCGAAATAGAACTTATATGCCCTTATCTGGACATCTTCAGCCTAACTCGCTAATATTTTTGATCAAAATGCTCATGTGTCGAATTTCTCCAGAAATTGAGGCAATGAATTCTTCCATTCTAAATCGTACTTGTAAATCCAATATCTACAATTACTTACTAAATCTACAACTTATGGAATATCAAACTTTCGATAACTTGTGTGACTTTTCTTGTATTGAATCCACTGTAAACCCTAACATGTAAGCAATCTTCTACCTTTTTCCCAACTCTTTTATCACTCTTTTGTCATTGCCATGGACGCGGTGTTAAAAACCCAAACAGTTCCATCGACATTAGAGATTTGCACAAAGAGAACCTTTAGTCTTTTAATAGCTCTTACCATATAAGCATTTTAGACTTATTTTATACTCATCTAATACAAAATTTTACTTACTTTAATAACATTACTCTACCGTTAAGATACTCATCACATTCATCCCTCTAAAAATAAGTAATTCAGAATTATATTGCCGGAAGTGTAAAAACCTGCACCTAAAGTAGGATACTTCTGAGACTAAATAAATAAAATAAAAATAAATAAATAAAATACATATGTCAAGTATCCCTCCGCCAATTAATATGTGGTTAGAGTAAATTCCTCAATTTTTACGTATTAAAATATAATCAATGATTAAATTTTCTCTAACTACCGGTTAAGACTAACCGACCATGGCGCACTTAGCCATAAGTCTGTAACCCTGTATGTTCACAGTGCCCGGATTCGGTTATTTTCCAAAATGAAATTCATCCAAATTGGTGAAGTTTAGTTTCTAAACCGGAGAATTTTATAAAATCCATATTCGGGTGTTCTCCAAAATAAATAATTTTNTGGTGAAGTTTAGTTTCTAAACCGGAGAATTTTATAAAATCCATATTCGGGTGTTCTCCAAAATAAATAATTTTCCAAAATTTAGTAGTATCCAATCATAATATTTTTTATCCAAATTGGTGAAGTTTAGTTTCCATGACGGAAAATTTTATAAAACCAAAATTTGGGTATTTACCTCGGGTATTCTTCAAATTTAATTTTAATTTCCAAAATTCCTGACAAAGTGTACCATCCATTCGTAATTATTTTCATCTCAATTGGTCAACTTTAATTTGTAACCCGGAATTTTGATAATGACCGGGTCCGGGTATTTCCTAAATTAATAAATTTTTCAAAAATGCTGATCAAGTTTGGACTCCCACTACTTTGTTTTAATTTTCGAAAAAAAAAAATTAATTATGCTTCACTTTATTGAAGGTCAACATTACTATTTTGAGATCACACTATATTATTATTCTCTTTTGAAAGAGGGAAAAATGGCCGCTATGATTTCGGCTAGTAATGTTTCGTGGTTGTAACTTTGGCATGAGCGGTGGGTTCAAACATACAATGGTAATAAGCTTACGAGGTATTTATATGTTGGATCCATCTGATGAGTAATATCTGCAAAATGATGGCCGTGAATGAGGCAAATGCAACTTGTAAGTACAGTACTGTACCAATTGCAGTGCAACATGCAGAGAAGATGTGAATTTTAAAGGAATGTGTTCCAGGCATAAGTATGATAAACATCATTATAGCCCAATCTTGATATCCCATAATGACGTAGGTAAAATATTGACATAGAAACACTACAGGAAATGTCCATATTATGAGCCGAAGCACTTTCTCAATCCGATCCTTCACGGGTGCACTCACTTTGAATAATTCTCCTGAAAAGAAAGAATGATGATCATCTGAAATTATGAAACAAAGTTAACACTAATATTCCAAACATTAGTTGTTGATCAAGATACTATGATGCTCATGTTGCATTTGAATTTAAGGAATGCCCGGAAATAGAACTAAATTTTTAACACCTAAGCAAACTCTTAGCTCAGCAGTTTACTATATTTTTTATATTAAACCGTACGATGTAGAAGCAAACATTCATTTCATTATACAGGTTTTAATATTATTAAAGAATTTGATCACTGTTTTTACCGCTTCTATAGATTTTTAGATATCCCGTCTGCCAGTAGAGCTAACATTTGTTTGTATACCAGTGGTTACTCTGTTGCAATAGTATAATTAGAATGATATAAATCTGTAATCATATTTAAATTAAATATTTATACTTGGAAGGTTGAAAATTATTTTAATTAAAAAACTTAATTAAATTATTTTGTTTACTGTCCTGCAACACCATATAACAAAAACTTCATTTATCCTTTGTTGGCTTGTATTGATCAAACTAATTATCAATGTCGCCATATAAGAGTTTCTCTTATTCGAGGGGTTTTAATTTATTTCAGGCGTACATCTTTGTCTCTGTCGAACTTTAACATATTGAATTTTTAATATGATGGAACGCGACATTATCTGTTTTACGTTTATGTTACAATAGACAACACTTACCAAATTTTTCGTTAAATTCCATGCAATGGTTAAATGTTCGCACTATGTCATGCTTACGTGTTAGATAGAAATGCTCAATAAGTACAGTCAATGCTAAGCAGTGAGTAAATAGAACTATCACGAATACTTGGTCTGTCGGAATTTGCGTTGTTGCGAGAATGCTAGCGTAAAGAATAATAAGACTAAGTTGCACAATAATAGAGAAAATGTTCAAGACTTTCCAGATTCGGATACCGAACAATGACTTGGTAGATATTGAAGTACGACATGTCTTACTTCTAAAAATAAAAGGTACTATGCCAATGAATTCTGATGTTGAAGAAGCAATACCCATCAGCCGAAATACGTTATCAGCTATCATAATTATTACTTTTGTAGCATCAACAAATTTTTAAGTCAATAATAGGATCAAAAATTGTTTTCTTTTAGACCCCGATGAATCACAGTTAGAGAAAGCTGTTACACAATATTTTATTGTGTTGATTTAACTATCATTATCTACATTGAATTGAATACTTCTCAGCACCTAGCCAACATCATTACTACTAAACAAAAAATAATAAGTGAAATAGTAATTGAATCAAATATATTTCACCAATTTTAGCGTGCACAAACCTAATCACTTAAAATTCCAGATTCCCCAGTTTCTAAATAACTAATTCTAACTAATTATAAATGAACTGCTATAATTCCCAATTATCTAAAACCTTATAAGAGGGGACTCAAAGTTTGAATTTATAAAGGGGGGCAAAAAGACCCTTGGAATCACCTTGCAGTAAATTCTTCGGGAAATAACTCAACCCTACAGGTAGTGTCAACAATAGGCACTGAACCTAACAATGGTATGGAAATCTAATTTTCAAATATATTGATTTAACTACTGTCATCAAAATTTCATTGATGTTTCTCAATACCTATAAAATTTTAAGGTATAAAACAATGTGAAATGTAGGCATGTTAACGTTTCCGATAAATATCCTACTCGAGCTGCTAATTCCGTTCCGTTTCGATTCGAAAATTTAGAGGACGGTGAACTTCGGTTTCGTTTCTTTTTGGATAAAGGTAGGCATTGCCCGGAAACGAGTTGGAAACAGTAAGAAAAAATAGTATCTTAAAAATAAAAAATAATTGATCCTAATTAACTTTATAGCGATACGACGTGGAAACATGTAATTTCAGAGTATTACAATTTCACTTATTAATAAATTCATTTTCCATTTTGTTGGAAATTTAGTTTATGAATTTTGAATTACTTAACTCTGTCCTTTTTGTTCAAACTCCAAGGAGTCTTTCTCTCTTTTCCCATAGTGAGTGGAGTCAATGGTTCAAGTCCATTGACGCTTTACTGTTACTGCTTTTCAGTCTTTAGCAGATGTTTTTTGATGAACTGGATGATGGTTTGTTTGTTTCAATTTCTGTAATCGTACTCACTAACGCCTATCATCGCCCTTATTCTGAAGATACGGGCAACACCTTTCTTTTTTTTAAACAAAAGCATGATACCATGCAAATTTATTAAACTTCTGCCCCTTTTTCAAACATGACGCCCTGTCTTACAATAATTGAAGATTGAGCAACTCCTCCTGACATTTATGTTTGGAATATTTCCGAGATGAACTTGACACGTTGGTTTAAGATGTTAGACACAAGTACCTCCTATACCAATATCTTTATAACCCAGAGAAGAGTTTTGACTATTGAAGTTAATTGGGACAGAAGCCTGAAGAATTTGGATCGATTTTCTAGTAAAACGATACTTTCAAAATAATCAACTAAATGTACAAAAATCTACATTTAATTTTTTAGATAATCTATTTGGAGTTAGTCTACAGTAAATTCGGTTTTTACTGTGCATTTTTGAACAGCTTAGCGTGAGGCCTTTCTTAAAATATGAGATAGGCCGCTATCGTGTATAAGCCGCATCCAACTAGGTGACGCTCAATTTCAATGTATGAGCCGCGGCCTATCCGTGAGGTTTTAGCATTTGAGTGACATTGGCCTCAAGAGTTCCTACTGGCTCGGTTGTGCAAAGGAAGGGTTTAGGGCACCGAGTTCCGGATTCGAATGGTACCTTTTCAGATTTTTTTTAATATTATGTCAATCATATTTAAAAAAAAAATTTTTTTTTAATAAATAGCACTATGTAATTATAGCCTAAATTGCAGAAGATAAATAATTTCAGAGGTTTAGAATTAATTTATCTGCGTATGGCTTCATGCCAAAATATTGTAAAATAAATAAGGAAAATTAGTATGACCGCGACTTTGAGTGAGAGGATTATTATTTCTTTCATTATGTGTTGTAAACATTATAGATCGATCCGTCCGTCCTTCGGTGGTCAAACTCACAAACTATTCCACTGATCGAGATGTGGTTTTTACTAGTCGATACCCTATACACTAGAAACGGACAAGTTCGAAGATGAGCCATATCCCTCAACTCTGACCTAGTTTTTTTATTTTTCTCCCGAAACTCAATTTTTGCCTTATGGGAATTTACATGTTAAATAAAATCTCGAATATTTCGATCTGGAGTTTTCATTACAGGATAGCCCCAGCCTCAAACCTCACCCCGCGTATCCTACCTATCAACCTAATAACTTAGCATCACACTACCACGGACATTACCCAACCCCTGGCATTACCCGACCCCTGGGATTAATCTAGCCCGCGCATTACCCGACCCAGGCATTACCCGACCTCGGGCATCAGTCCACCTCAACCTTACAATATGCCAGTCATTACCCAACCCCCAGTATAACTCGACCCGGACATTACAATATGTCAGGCATTAACTGACCTCGAGCATAACCCGACCCGGACATTTTGCAACCCTAGAAAATTCCCGACTTCTGGAATAACCCAACCCCGACATTACCCAACACCTAAAACTACGCGATAACGGGTATTACCCGAACTCGGGCATCAGCAGACATCGACTTTACAATATGCCTGGCATTCCCTACTCCATACATTTAGTCCACCGCAGTACATGACCCGACCCCGACATTAACCTAGCCCGGGCATTACCCCGTCCTTCCTACTGCTAAATTTCCCGCGCTACCACCCAACATGCCTCCATATCGAACTACCGTTCACATATTTTTTAAATAGGAGCGTTATTGACTAACCTCATCATAGATGTGTTTTGTAAATTTCTCATAGTATCCTTGGATAAGTCAACATAAATTTTATATTAAAGGAACACATGTTATTTCTGCAGCACTTGAAATACTATCAAGACTCACTATTTCACTTACTATGCCTACGATTGTGCGAGCTATGATATAAAAATATTTAAGTACAAAAAATATGTAAATAAATTTTTTATTTGCATAGCAGCACCAGATTTAGTCTTGTGGTGACGTGGGTGGTTCTTTAGGTCCTATAGTCCTGAAGGTGAGGTCATGGGTCATCTACTTCTTTAAATAAAAATCAAAAACTAACCGAATTTTCCAAAAATCCAAGATGGCTGGAGGAAGAGATGTTTTTTCTCTGAAATTTATTACTTATCTGATGCTTTTTACCGCACGGTATATGCATCTTTTCCAAAGATATATGTGGGCTATGCCCTGTGGATATATATTATATAAAAATAATGTATATAATAAAAGTAAAGAGACGACAGGGATGAAGTGGTGATGACTTGGAGATGGGTAAGTCCCGTCCCCACAGTCTCTACTTACAGTTCTAATTTTTTCAAAGATTGGTACGAATGAACTCAAATNTCTCTACTTACAGTTCTAATTTTTTCAAAGATTGGTACGAATGAACTCAAATTAAATGGAATTCTTTGAAACAATCTTAATTTATTAGTTACAAGTTAGGTAAATATAGCTCTTGATTAGGTTAATTATTGTATAACAACCTAGCGGCAAGTTAATTAGAATTTTACCATAAATTTCTTAAATTGAACAGAATAGCATTAAAAGTTCATGTTGCATGTATTAGGATTCCTTGCTGCAATAAAAAACAGTTAATATTTTGAGTAGCGGTTTGAAGTTATAAAATCATTTCATCGAGTATGAGAAAACAAGGGAATCAGATTGCAATAGAAAAATTACATCCGCTGTTTAAGTCACTTTTCCTAAATTTACCTTTTGGAACTGCGTAGGCGGTTCAGACCACTAGCACGCATGAGAAACAGATTAACAAACTTTGTTGTNGTTTACCTTTTGGAACTGCGTAGGCGGTTCAGACCACTAGCACGCATGAGAAACAGATTAACAAACTTTGTTGTTGCAGCAAAAATTTTGCGTCTTTTGAGCTGATATAAAGCCCTCAATGTAAAATATTTGTTTGTAAGTAAGAAGTTATCTATGCTTCATGTTTTA
The DNA here is from genome assembly GCA_002738285.1 of Holacanthella duospinosa. Taxonomy (NCBI): domain Eukaryota; kingdom Metazoa; phylum Arthropoda; class Collembola; order Poduromorpha; family Neanuridae; genus Holacanthella; species Holacanthella duospinosa. Next base: position 16,374 of record NIPM01000367.1, on the reverse strand, counting down.
TATTAATATGGATGGATGATGTCTTGGTGATCATGCGGAAAGAATAACTAGCATATTTAGCGGTTTCAGTGTCTCCAGCACCTGAAATGTGACTAACGTTAAACTGGTATTTGGCTGGTAGCGCTGTTTAGAGAGTTTTTGGCAAATTTAGGGTTGACAAAATATTTATTCAACGGAGCTTGGAACTCCTTAGTCCTTAGAGGTTATTAAAATTTTGCTTACTATCCTACAACACTACATATCATAGAACTCATTCATCTTTTGTTTGGCCATGTTGATCAAGCAAATTCTACGTCTCATCGCCATAACAATTTTGCTTAATGCGCATGGTTCTAGTTTACCTCATTCGTAGTTGCTTATTTCTGTTGCCCTTCAACATGTTGAAGTTTAAATATGCCTCTACGCGCTTTCATACTGTTTACAATTGTTATAGTTACTGTACACATTATTTACTAAACGCCTCGTTAAACTCTATGCAGTGGTTAAATGTCCGCCGTACCTCATGGATACGTGTTAGATGCAAAAAGATAAAAAGCGTTCACATATTCTGCCCGATATGGTAGAAATGCTGAATGAGCAGAGCTAATGCTAAGCAGTGTATAGATAGAACTATCATAAATATTTGTTGGGTCGGAATTTGAGTAGTTGCGATAACGCNTAATGCTCAGCAGTGTATAGATAGAACTATCATAAATATTTGTTGGGTCGGAATTTGAGTAGTTGCGATAACGCCACCGTAAAATATAATTATCCCAAGTTGACCAACTATAGAACAAATGTTAATGACTTTCCAGATTTAAACACCGAACACTGACTTTGTAGACGTTGATGCTCGGCACGTCTTACAACTAAAAATAATAGGTACTACTGCAAAGAATTCTGATATTAATGAAATAATGTCCATTAGCTCAAATACTTTATCAGATAACATAGTTAATATTGCTGTGCATCTACAAATTTCAAAGTCAAAACGAAGGATCAAAACTAATTTTGTATTCCACAACCATGAACCATAGTTAGGGAAAGAAACGATCGAATATTTAAATGTGTTGATTTTACTAGCAGTACATAATTGAATTGTATGCTTCTCAATACTTAGCCATTTATATTACTTTATAACAAGAAAAATTGACTGAATTGGTCGTTCTAATATACACAAAGTAAGTNAAAAATTGACTGAATTGGTCGTTCTAATATACACAAAGTAAGTTATTTGACAATTTCAGCTACCACAAGTTCTTGAATTATAAATAAACTGAAATAGTGCCCAATTATCCTGAAAAGAATACAGAGAACCCAAGGTTAGCATAGGATTAAATCACCTTGCATTGAATTTTTTGAAAAACAAATAAACACTTATAGTGACTTATGGCTAAAACCATTGGAAAATATTCAGATTAATTATGCATACTTCTTCCATGTAACTTTAANTTATAGTGACTTATGGCTAAAACCATTGGAAAATATTCAGATTAATTATGCATACTTCTTCCATGTAACTTTAAATTATAAACAACTGCTTAAAAGAAGTATTTTTTCCTGCTAGTGTGAAGTAGTAAGAGGGGGTAGGCGGTGCAAATCTATAAAGTTTTGTATTTTTTCTTCAACACGCGAATACCGTTTGTTGCAGTTCTAATGGTATCCAGAACTGTTTCACACTAACGGAGAATGTCTTATTTTATCTTATTCTATAGACAAAGCCCAAAACTCCTTAGGAAACTAAATTTAATTAATATCAAAATATGAGTCATTTCTAAAACTTGAGATGCTTGCATCTTTGCTTGGTACCAACTTTCCATTGTCTGATGAGGTGACCATTTTTCAGTTTCCCAAGGTCTCTTTCTACTGTTTTCCAGACGACAGACGATACATCTAACGTCAGATGCCCATGCCTTACTAAATATTTGCTATATATCCTCCTGGAATTCACAGATATCCAACATATTACTGTCTCCCTAGCCTTTAGACCGATTTAAACCTCTCCGAAGACAGTTTCCTCGACCTCAGATCATAAACGTGCAAAAGCCTACTTTTGTCTCTTACCCCGAAAATATTATCCAAACTCCAACCTTTCTTTTCGTCATAAGATATACCGAGCTTCTCTCATTCCCTCCGAACTCAGATCTTAAAATACAAGGTGACGTACATGTGGTTGCAGAAAATGAAGACTTCCTTCCCTACTGAAAAGGAATCATTGCTTTTCATATGATGGATAATCATTATTCATTATTCACTACAGCTCATTATTACTACATTATCACTACAGCTTGTTATTCGGAATTAGGACACATGTAGCGACTTGTGATCATGGTTTTGGAGGCGCAGCACAATCCAACAATACGAAAATACAATTTTTTCCCCTTTGCATGCAGGCCATGCCGGATTCTTCCTTAATTTCTACCAATAAGGCGTACATTATCCATTTCCAATGGCTTTCCTCCTTTGACCGATAAAAAAGGTTATAAAATTTAACCCTAAAATTAAAATTTATACGGTCAGAAAATTTTTAATGAGATTTTCTTTCCTTGTCATTCATTAACATTGCTTAACACACATTAGCTATTCAAATTCACTCATCCGATTTTTCTTTTCCAAGCGTCATGTTCACCGCTTCCCGTTATCCAAACGCATGGGAAAGTGAGTTTTCTACACTTTTTCTGGCTTCCGTGTCTGTATCTGTTCAGATGTCAAATGCTTTCTTGGGGAGTCAGAATTTGGGTGCGCATTTCTTACTAATTCTTTGCTTTATCCTCCTGAAAATCTTTGATTTTCAACTAGAGGTAATAATGTTTCTCCACCCTCCGCCCCGTTCCCATCTCTTCAGTAGAAAGCGCGGCAAGGTAAATTCCCACGCCTCCCCCCCCCCCTCCTCAAAGCTACATACCTAGTCTATTTTGTTTCTACAGTACAAAGAATCTAAAAACATAAGTTTTCTCATACTACACGGAGCACTGCCCTAGTACGCGATGTTACTACAGTTCACGGATGTAAGAATTAACTTTTTCCACCAACCATTTTAGTGTGAATTAACACTCGCTTCCTCACTGTAAATTCGAAGCAGATTTTGCTTCATGAATAGTAGTGCGGAAAACTTTTCTAAATTTCAGTAACTTTTGTTTCTTCATTCTTAACGCGAAATAAATTTTGATTTTAACTATAATATTACATACCAATTTTGATTATTCGAAGCATAATATGCAAAAAAGGATACCTAATTTTTTTCGCTCGGATGATCGGTTCAACTATTTGAACTAGTGCATCCTGCTAATAATACATGGACGCAATAAAGGAATTTTTCGAAAAAAAATTTTTTCGCCGTGTTATCCCATTTTTTCAAAAACCTCTAGCATAGGGGGCATAGGGCGACTATGTGCAGATAATGTCCGTTTTGCACTAATAGTGTATGTTTTTTTAACAAAGAATTTTAGCGGGGCTCGTCAACATTCCAGCTAGGCAGGCGCAAAACCTAGGGTATGATATTTCTATTATGCAAGGTTGGGCAGTTGTGACTAAAGACAGAGGGAACAGAAGTCACAATGGTCTAATTCGCTTTAACTAGCTCAATTACACCACTATATAGGCAAGGTAATGCGGCTCTGAGGGCAACTTCCATATTGCAGCTTCGCAGTTGCCGAGAGTGACACTAAAATGATGCAGCAGAAAAAGTTGGTTACTTTTCATAAAAATTATATGTTCATCACAATTCTATATCTATTTTATGATTGGTGAAATATTAGATCAATGGTTCTTAGTTTTCAATAAAAAGATTTTGTGGACGCCATTTCATCTTTGGTGTCGTAGGACTTATTGCCGAAGCTTTCGTACAAGAAACGTTTGCCAGCTTAGAGGCAAGTTTATAAAGATGTAAACATTCGAAACGTGCTTTTCTATTGCAGGTTTCCTACCTTATTGTAATTAAGAAATATTCCTTCGTAGGATCTTTGAAAATCATCTAATAGAAGCCGGTAAATTTGCTGAATAAATAAATAAATATCTTGATAAGTTTTCACGGAGAGATTTAATGAAGCCATCACGAATTTTGCAGCTCTAACTGCATCCTGGTACTTTTGAAATAAAAACTTTATTAATGCCAAATTCCATCGGAACACTTAAACAAATATGCTTTATAACACATGAATTCTAACAATAGTTTTCTAACAAATTTGAGTCATCGGCCAACACAAGGCACACGATGCATATATATCGTTGAGATTAAGGTAGATCTGTTCGTTAAAGTCTCCAGCGGTTACCTTGCATTAGCAAGCTATAAACAAGCTATAAACTTAGATATGGTTACCTCTTAATCCGTGCGTATAATTTGCAATGATAACTGCCAATTTCTCAATTATTAAGCCCATTATGGAATCCATAAAGGTTTTCTGAGTACTGTATATGAAAAACGTACAAGATGATTTGAGCAATGAATGAAGTTGTATATATCAGCAGTCCACGTCAGTTTTTCTAATTTTGTAAAAAATTGAAGCAACCAAGTATCGTTCATTTTGTAAAGCACTTCGGGTTTACAAAATCTTATTCTCAATTGATCGAAACCTTAAATACAATGTTATCGGATCGTGCTACAATTATCAGCTTTTGTCGAAAACAAAGCTTCAGGTTTGTGGCTATTTGTTCATCTTTGCATTCCTAGCACCTAAATCACTCGGAAATCGTTTTAATAGTTTTTGCACTACAAATAATTGCATAAAAATTTGTTGAAGTGTTCCGGTGTAATTTTTCATTATTTAAATTATTATTTCGTAATCATCAGGAAGCTACTGGAATTTCTTCATTACAATACATTAGAAAACCTGCAATAGAAAGTGTTTAGAATATTTGCAACTTTATAAACGTTGAATCTAAATTGGCGAACTTGCCCTTTATGAAACCTTAAACAGCAATGTCCTACAACCGCAAAGAGTGAGATAGCATCCACTAAATTTTTAATTGAAAATTGAGAACAATTGTTTTAATGTTTTGCCAATTGGAATGAAAGTATACTATTGAAAAAATATAATAATTTTTCATAAAAAGTATCCAACCCTGCTCATTGCATTATTTTATTGTAAAACTATGCGCTTGCGCAGCTGCAATATTGAGTTTGGATTCAGATCCGCATTAACTTTCCTCGATGTAGTGTACATTGAGATAGACCATTGGAATTTGTGCTCCGTCTATCTTTAGTCACAACTGCCCACCCTTGTACATGGGAAATATCATACCCTAGGTTTTGCGACTGTGCAACTGGATTTGTGACAAACCTCAATTAAATTCTCTATTGGAAAAACATACCCTATTAGCCGGCTTCTCACGTGTAAAATTTGAAAAAATTAAGTTGATGGGAATATGACTAAAATAGAGAATATCTGTAGGTAGTTGCCCAATGGCCCCTGGGCTAGACGTTTTTGGAAAAAATGGCATGACTCTCCAAAAAATTTTTTTTACAAAATTCCTTTTATAACTAAATGTAACATTAAGAGATGCACTAGTTCAAATAGTTGAATCGAGAATCCGAACAAAAATAAAACGTGATGTGCTTTTTTTCATACCACCTTTTGATGAAAACTAGGCTGTTTTTCAAAAGCTAATGATAAACGAGCATTGCTTTCACACCATTCATGTCAAACTAGTAACGCAAGTTATCCCTAGTGCAAATAAAAAATTTTTTTATCACTTGCTGAGAAATTAGCTTGATTTCGTCAATCATAGTGTTATGCAAGATTTGCATTCTCACTATTTTTTAAATTAATCATTTCTTCCGCACATGCAGTGCGAAACAATCTTTGTTTTATCAGCTCTAAAAATTTTGCTTCAAACTTGCGCTGGTCTTTGTTAGTATTACAGGTCCGGCTTAATCGGTAGTTGTGTACCTCCCCGAATAAAATGGAACGATTGTCTTGAAGAACGCAAATTATCGATACGTCTTATCAATTATTCAAAATTGACAATTTGACTCATCATAACTTACATTGTAGTACAATAAACGGCAAGGCAACAAAGATTATTGGGGCACTACTCCCGAGTCAATGGACTAATTTCAATGCAATTTCGGCAAGCGTGAATTTCGATAAATTTAACATCCATGCACATTGAAACCGATTACAAACGCATAGTATATTTTGAACATATATTAAATTTTATATTTATTTGACATGAGATTCAAAATGTGCTGATGTATTCAATAAATAATTTTAATAAAATTTATCTAAACAAATAATACTCAGCAAAAGCATTACAACACTTATTAGCAGTACAAAGTAGCATTAGGTATAGATAACTTTGTGTTACACTATTACACAAATTTTTTCTCACTTGTGTAATCCAAATAATTTCAGTATAGAATCAATGACAATGTAACATTTAAGATATTTCTCAAATAATGATTTTGAAGACGAAATGTTGCATTAAGCTGTTAGTAGGCAATGTAGAAATATCGGTTTACTTTCCATTGTTCAAGTTCATCGTATGCAATTTCTGTAGGTAGTCTGAATAATCTGGAGGCACTAGTTAGAATACAAAAAATAAACAGAAACATTGTATCATGGTTTGATAATAATAGCATAAATAGGCATTGTTACGATACATGTTTCAATTGATGNCATGGTTTGATAATAATAGCATAAATAGGCATTGTTACGATACATGTTTCAATTGATGGGTGTCTTGATGAAAGAGTTGAATATGATGGTGGTAGCAGTCGTGTCATGGAGTTATGAATTGATGATGCATCCGATGTGAAGTTGGTCGCAAATTTAGTATCTCCAGATGATGTACCGATAGCTATGACTGCTTCGCATCCTGAAACTTCAATCCGGTTTTCTCCATAAATTTTAACCTGATATTAGGTGTACAAAAAACAAACTGTAAATATTGGATGCTAACTTTATATGCAACTACACCAAGTTGGTTAGTTTAAAATGTCAAAATAGCCCATCGCTTTTACTATCTTAAATTAAAATAATCATTATGGTTACGTGAATTTTATTGATATGGAAACTCTTCACTATTGAACACTATAGAAAAGGAACCATACTAGAAATAGCGGGCTAGCCGTAAATCAGGTACCTGGCTCAACAACTGACAAAGCTATGTAATAAGTCTCTTCTAGATAATAAGTTTAAATTTATTCACCTTTTGGTCTGTTGCCAGGTGATGGAATTATGTTTACTATTTTCTATCTGATAATTTTCTGGCGCAAAGCAAGTAAATAATTTTGATGCAAAATAAAAATTTTGGGCATAAATTTAAAAAACATTAGAAAAATTTCACTTGACTTGAAACAATGGTTGCCAGAATTGTATACTGTGTAAAAAATTTCTCATTTATTCATGCATCACGCCAATACACCAAACGTCACGTCACGTCACGTCTCTTTAAATACACCAAATAAATTTGAACTAAATCGTCTCCAAAGTATCGTGGTATGCAATTGAGTTTGTGACACAAAATGTAACTGACTTTGTCATAATTCGCCCAAAATTAAGAACTTTGGAAAATAATTCTGGCAGCATGACACTTGCAGCAATCGGAACTAAACTTTTGGCAGTTCACTTGTCACCCAAGGTGACGCACATTAATAGCGGTGCTTGGCATTGTTTTGTCTGACTCAATGTCGCATCTTTGTACAAGCTCGAAGCAGATGCGAATAAGGAAATTTAGTCCCACTTCAAGCGTCCACCAGTGATACCTTCTTGAATAGTAAAATCAGCTATAACTCTTAAATTGTTAATAGACAGGTTTAAATGAGTGATGGTATCGTTTCTCGGAATAGTGTTGTATCTTACTCCGCACACCGAAATCATTCTCCCTTCCCTTTTTCCGCGATACGATACTATGGAATGAAATACGGCGTAAGAATCGATACGATACGGATGGAGATGCTCCTCCGTATCTTTTCCCATTTATCAAAGTCTATCTGCCAAAACAAGTCTAGTGTTTGGTTTTCTGCCACATATCAACACGAAATTAAAAATTCTAGTTTGTACTTTGTTTTGATTTGCTTGTTTTTAAGATTAATTGTTTATTTTAAAGTTAATTTCACTTCCAAACCAGATGGTGTTGACTATAACGCCAATTTTATGTTCTCATGAAGTGTAGCCACTAGGGCATGTAATATTGCTCAATTTTTTCAATATCAATATTCAATATTTCAATATTTGAGACCCCTAATATTGAAATCTCGATATTGAAATATTGAATTTTAAATCACTACATTGCTTAGTTATATTACAATGGTAACAGCTGTAACCCAAAAATTTAATTTTTGCTATAAATTTGTATTATACTAAAAAAGTAAGGCAAGTCCAAACTCGTAACTAATTTAAACTTTTGAATCGTTGAAACCGAGGATTTGATAATGTGATCGCAAAATGATCAAGGAATCAATTTTTTCATTTTGGAGTGAAAAACGTAATTTTTTACGTTTTTTTAATAATTTCTTTTACGTACTTTTATTAATTTAATATTATGTACCTGCTGTTACATCAACCTCGATTTTTCCTCTCTACTCGACAATTATCTTATGGACAGTATGCAAGTGCACATGAAGTCCAGTGGTAGATCCATTTGTCATTTTTAATACACTTTCACATTGTTTACATTTTGCCTGACCAGACAATGTTTCGAAGAAATTCCATAAAGTTTCTTTGAAAATTGCAGAATTAAGTGGATATAATTTGTTCATGTTTTGTTAAATTTACTTTTGCAAAACTTGTTAAACCAAAAAATGAATGAATAATGGTTTCAGAAATATTATTTTCAAATTTTGCAAAGTAACATACAACTTCATTTGTTAAGGATGTAGTGATGAATGGTTACAGTAAATCATTTTTTAGGCGATTTGCGATGCAGTTTTTGGTAGTGTATAATCAACTGGGTGTCGCTGCAGTAACAATATTCTCAATATTGAATCATCAATATTGCGCATGTTCAATATCAATATTTCAATACCGTAAAAATTGTCAATATTCCAATATTTCAATATTACATGCCCTAGTGGCCACGCATACAAGCTAACATTGCATTATTGACCAAGTCTATTTCGTCCATTTTGAAATAGTTAAGATACAACAAAACCACAATGAGATACAACCGTTTCATTTAAAACTGCCTAGTAGTAGTTTATCTATACACCATATCGTATCTCCTGTTACAGTACAAATGAGATACGACGATAAGATAGCATCACTCATTTTTAGGGGCATTTTTAGCTGTATGTTATTAGATGTTTTACATGGGAGTGAAATTGAGTTATTTTGGTAATTAATTGTGAGTATATTAGTAGTAACGAACAGTTTAAATAAGGGGTTAGTTAATACTGTAATAACTAAATAAATTCTATTATTAATTTGAAGCATGACGCATGTATGATTTATATCTTAACTTGCAACATTTTTCTTAGCAATAACAAACCACGGTACGACTTGTATTAAAAAATTATCTATGGTTGGTTAGAAATTGGGAAGCTCATTGTGTCATATCTGTCTATAATTATTTCATCGTTATTCGATAAATAATGTGACTAAGGTTTAAAAGTCTTATTTTCATTTTGTTGATAACGACTAATTTTTTTTAATTTTTTTAAGTCTAATGTTAGATAATTTCAATGTGTAGTATTAACTATACCCTAAGACATCAGGTAAACTGTTTAGAAGAAGTCAAGTTTTCAAAAAAAATTGTAACCTAGTAGGTTTTGTCACCCTATTTATCTCCTATGGATCGAAGCAGCTATAACAGTATGTTTTAATATAACAATTAACAGAGTTGGCTCGCTATATAGCGTGAAAACTGAGACCAAATTTTTATACAAAACATTTTTACTTCTGAGTTGTCATAATCAAATAGAATGAAACCAACAGCCAGTGGCAACCAATAAATATATTGTGAATTTGCGACATTTAAAAATAAAATTATTGATTTGCGTGGATTATTTAGTACAACACTCGGGCTACCTTATGAATATATTAATAATTCGAGTAGAAGTTATTGTAATTAGTTCAAATGGTTATGACTTTGACAAAAAGCATTAGTAAAAATCGTAACAACTTTTATGCTTTTTGTTGAAATACAATAGATTTAGTTACCTTCAACAAATATTGCAGTTGGCAAATCTTATGGGACGACGTCGGTGGAGTTCCATTTGGAATAGTCAACTCTGCATTAAAATTCCAATCATCACTTGAACCATTTTGTCTTTCAATCTTCGTCTCAAGAACATCAAGAGGAAACTGAAATTCTTTAGCCACGCGTTGACTTTTACAACGGATTCGTTGTATCAATGCAATCCTAACGGCAACTGGAAAGTTCCCGTGTTCACTGATAACGTTCATGTTGAAGGGAATTTGTTCCCCAATAAGAAATCCACTTTTGGATAAAAATACCTGTGTTCTCAAGGCACTACATCCTTCTGAGGCTGGATTAACTTTCTCAATAAAAATGGTCTGATTACAAGCTGGTTCCATAAGTAAACTACAGAATCCAAATTTGAGAACAATTTTCTTTTTTGTTAGGGGGTAAAAGTCTTCTGACTTCCCAGGCTCACGTGCAAGGCAAGAGGCAACAATCTCATACTGGACATGCTGTTGGCCTATGCCCAAAGCCATTAGTTCTTCTGAACTTGACGGTGGCAAACTTGATCCAAATTTCAATGAGAATGGGAACAATGTATCCTTCTCTGGTAGCGAATATACTCCAATTGTACCTAAATGAAAATTGTACAGGGCCATTTGAAAGTAGCTCAGGGCTTTTGAAAATTTGTAGGTCTTTATTGGGTTGACATAGGAGTCTCATTTTTGATTCACTGGAAACATGAATGTCAAGAAGAAATATTGGTCACAATCAAAAAGGCTAGGAAACAGCATTACTAAATTTAATTCATGATCAAATGGAAAATTTTTCATTTAGCATTAGGATTGCCATAGCGGCTTTATTTGTCACAATTTCAAACAATCCGTTTCAGCACTTTTTAAAGCACCCAAATCGATGTTGATCAAATAATTCAAGATTTGTTCAAAACTTTTCCCATGCCAATCGTAATGCCAAATTAAAAAATTTCCGTTTATTCATGAATTAATTCGAAAAATGTTAACCTTTGAACTTTGAAATTGTGTCCACTATTTCTTATTGACATTCAGCTTTCCAACAAGTCGAAAACGACTCCCGTATGTCAACTCAATAAAGAGGTAAAGATTTTCAAAAGCCCGGAGCTACTTTCAAATGACCTTGTATTATTGAAACATGGTAACTAAACAGTGCTTCTTAGCTTCATAAGAGCACTCAATTACTTTTGCTCCAGGCTTTTTGCTGGGGAATGTACGGTTCTTAAAAATTTAAGGGATTTATGTTGAAAGTATTAATTTTTTATGGAAAGTTTTAATAGTTTCAGAAAGGAAATTAAAAAGTAATGTTTGACGTCAAAAAATTCAGTCTTTATTATCACTGTATTAGAATTTATGATTTTGAAAGTTGAAATTTTATGGATATTTTTTTTGAACGCCAAAATATTGAAAATAACTTCAAAAGATTATCTAAAAAATTCATTTTTCAAAATATCATAAATTGTGATACGTTGATGTTAGAGATTTGATTAATTTTACTGCAAACTCTATTCTCCCTTAGGTTTTTCTGAAGTTGTTAAGTATTTCCCCGCAAAACATTTACTTCACATGACAAATTATACAAATTCTGAACACAATGAGTTCTCCAGCAAAGAGCACGGGACAAATTTCTAATTCCAGAGAATATATGGAATACAGTAAACACAACAAAATTAATTAAAACATTTTTGCGATGTCCAAAAAGTGCTCTTTTGCTGAGTTTGCTGGCAAAATTTTGGACACTTTTATTACTTTGACCAGAATTAGCAAAAACGTGTTAACGCACCATCACACAAACCATAGCTCTGCTGAGTAAAGTGAACCAACAAAATTGTTGCACACAATGTTTTATTAAATACACCAAATTCTGCTAGTTTAAAATCTCGGTTTATAATTCTCACTTCAGTATTGTATTAAATTGCCTAATCTACAGGTTTAGATAAATTTGTGCTACTTTACTCTACTTTCGGGTCTGTTTTTCTGAAATGGTTCAGGTAATGGCGCAAACAAAAATCACGACTCATGAAAAAACAAAATTCCAATTAACTACGATGTTCGAGAAAAATTTTCGCTATATTAAAAAAATTTGCTGTATACATCGAGTTACCGAAAATTGCAATTGAAAATGTAGGGTTTCCTAATTTCGAACCGACGTCCGTCGGTGGGTCGTGAAACACACATGTTTAATTCTACAATCTCAAACATGTAGTCTATTTACAAGCACGATCCTAAACTCCACAACATTAGGGGTTTTGCACAAATCTTTTAAAAATAACGTCATATCAATTATTCAGTATACAAACACATTTGATTCTAGGAAAATACTAGAATTAGTCACGGATTAATTTGGCCCCGTTATTTATTTTTTCAAAAATTTCCAATAAAATTTTATAAATATTCACATGTCACTTATACAATGCTTAAACACATGTTTGGTCCCAGGAAAATACCAAATTTGATTTGATATAAATTTAGTTGCGGATTCATTTGGCCCTGGCAATTATATTTTTCAAAAATTACAAATAAAATTGCACAAAAAGACACATTTCACTCCACAATGATTAAACAGATACATTTCAAGAAACTACCATATTTAGTCGCAGATTGATTTGGCCTAGGTGATTGTTTTTTAAAACTTCAAATATCTTTTCAAAATAAACTTCTATCAATTGCTCAGTGTACAAACACAAATGTAATTCCAGGAGAATAATAAATTTGGTTACGGATTAAATTGACCCCAATAATTTTTCTTCTCAAAAATCACAAATATCTTATCAAGACAGACACAAAATAACTTATTCAGTGTCAAAATACATTTTGGGTTTCAAAAAAATACCGAATTTAGTCGAGGATTAATTTGGCCCCAATAATTTTTTCGATTTTTTGAGTTATTTTGTTGAACCCGATTTTGTTTTTTGATACTGAATAAGTTATTTGTGTCTGGTTTGATAATATATTTGTGATTTTTGTGAGAAAAACACACGTTGGGGCCAATTTAATCCGCGACGAAAATTGGTATTCTCCTGGAATCACCTTTGTGTTTGTACACTGAGCAATTGATATAAGTTTATTTTGAAAAGAAATTGGAAGTTTTAAAAAACAATCACTGGGCCAAATCAATCCGCGACTAAATCTGGTATTTTCTTGGAACATTATGTGCGTTTAAACATTGTGTAAGTACATTGTGAGTACATGTACGTACATGTAAGTACATTGTAAGTACATGTACGTTTAAACATTGTGTAACATTGTATATTTATGCAATTTTATTTGAGATTTTCTAAAAAAAATTATCGGGGCTAAATCAATCCGCGACTAAATTTGGCATTTTCATGGAATCAAACATGTGTTTATATACTGAATAATTGATATCAGGTTATTTTAAAAAGATTTGTGCAATCTTCAAAAAAAATTTTCTGGAGCCAATTAATCCGCGCTATAATTTTACAATATATTGTGAGCTGTTTAGACACCATTCAGTTAAAAATTTATCAGAATCCCATACACTTTGATCTTTCTTTGTTGTGTAAGTATTTCCTTAAACCACCATAAGGAAATTAGACAACAAGTTAAAGTTATATTCAGAAACATTATACAGTGCAGGACGTTTATTAGAGCTTCATTTATAAGAACATTCGGGTTATAAGAGCAGAATTTTGCGTGTTTGGTTTGCTCTAATGCATTTAGCATGGGGCATTGTCGCGTTATAAGAACAACGTATATAAGAGCAAAACGGTTATAAGAACTGCCTTTGCTTGGTAATTTTTGAAGCGGGAGTTGGATATAAGAGCAGAGAGTATCTTGACACTCTCAAAAAATATTTGTAATCAAGCCGAGATGCCAGGAGATTCCTCTTTTACACAATCTCATTCAAGTGGGATGGGCTTAGTGACTCTAACCAATGAGAGAGGATACAATTTCGTAAAATCTCTCTCGATTTTTACACAAACATAATTTCACATAAAAAAGAAACCTTACACAATCTCACGCAAATCCACGCACGCTACTGGTAGACCCCTAGTGAGTTTCTACGACTCTGCACGGATGCCCACACCACCCTACTATCACCCACTTACCTACGAGTGAGTTACCCACTTGATAAAACATGAAACCAAAACAATGATGAGTAGGTTAGTATGGGTATCCCAGGATAGTTGTAAAAACTCACCTGTTCTTGTATATTATATATTATGTGTATACAGTGTGGAAATCTTAGTAGGAGACAATGATACCCAAGTTCACCCACCCCACCCGTCCTAGACACCATAAACACCATAGACACCATAGTTCCCGTATATGCTGTTTAGTTCGGGTGGGGTGGGTGAACTTAAGTATCGTTGTCTCCTACTAAGATTTCCACACTGTATATATTATATTATGTGTATATTACCTGTTCCTCCAATAACATACGTTTGTGCCCATGTGAATTCATCAAGCACATTGTCCGCTTCGAGGTAAATGTTCCCCAGGTTCACAACAACTTTGGCTTCTATGCTGATTCGTATCCCTAAATATGATAATCAAAGGCATTGAGTAGTATGATAATTAACTTCGGGTTTTTAGTGAACAGCCCTAATTTAGGTTAAGGCTGTGGTTATCATGTTGGCTTCACCTGTGTAATAAAACCAAACAGAAAATTTATCACTACGCTAGCTAAGTATGACAAAAATATACTAAATACATACTACAAATACATACTAAATACATACTAAATTCGTACTAAAAATATGAAATAAATTAATTTTATGGTAAACGAGAAACTTACATCAACACCTAACTAATAAATACAAACGTAAAATATAAATCAACAATCAATATAAATCAAATAAATTTTAATAAATAATAATAAATTTCAATAATGCATTTATATACCAACTGCTTACTTGTTGCGATTCGATGAGGGGATAAACGTTTTTATAGTATATGTTTTTATGTTTTCTAATTGCATCGGAGTCTGAGAAATTGCTAGCGTAGGAATTGCTTATCTTGATTTTTGTAGTTGGGCTTGAAATTTCATTGCACAAATTTGAAATGGAGCAACTTTCAATTGGAAGTGACATGATTAGGTACTAGATATAAGAAATGACAATGTGCCAATGAACCTGTTACTGAGTTCACAATATATAAAATCCCTAATTCTTTGTTTGTAGTATTATGCGCAAATAACTAAAATTTGGACTAATTTTTAATGATTCGTTAATTCATAGAACTAAACTCATTCACCCTGGGCTATAAAATTAATGACTAATATCTTGTATAGCATCTTCCAGAACTAATGTATGAAACACTGCTACGTGTCTCCACGGTAGTAATTTGTGTAAATTGTTACTTGACTTTTGGGAAAGTATTAATCCTAATCCAAGCTAGATGTAATAATTTACACAAAAACATGGCAAATCACTTGCCATAGCTCCTGCTCAGACGAAATCTAATTTGGGTCTATGTGTTTGGCAATATTCTGTGCAACATTATTACCACCTGTAGAAATTAGCTTTTCAGGATTTAATGAATGGTATTAGGCGAGGGGCAAAATTCATTAACAATATGTTTAAAGTAGCGACCTTTTTGCAAATGTTCGTACATCAGAGCTAAGTTCATCGTAACTACATTCTCATAATTGCTGAATACATTTAATCAATTTATCGAAAAAAAGTAATTCATTCTTTTGTAGTAGCATTACATTACAAGGTTCGTACAGAATTCGAAATTTTTGACTCAGCTCGGTACAATTTATTAATGCATGCATAGTTTACTAATAATTAAATCTTCTCATAATAATCAATAATCAAATATCTCTTCGGAATAGCAATATATCAGGATTTGACAAACTTTTTCCTTAATTTTTTGGTTGCTTGTAAACCACTAAAAACTTTTTACTGAATTTTCGACGAAAAATTGACGTCATTGGATTCTTTCTTGGTTGAAACAAAAACCAATTTTTTTTTCGCTTGGAATAAATTTGAAATAACATGGCAACCATTTGAGAAGGCATTTCGGTAACTAGGAGAGTTCGAATTTCGAAAAAAAAAAGTGACGAATCCAGATATAGCTCAGAGTATTGAACCCTTACGCCGGATTTAGACATTGGCTTTCTCCACCTCTCATCCTGATTATCGTCCAGAGAATCGTATTTTCTAAATTTTCACTTTGGCCAAGCGTTGGCATGGCGTCAGCCTTGCCGAAGTTTCAGACGAAGAATTATATTTACAATTTATCTGCTCATCAGGTTGTCGTTGGCTATTTGAAAGTTGAAATGATTGAACTTTTTCATAGCTCATTTGTT